>JARHVA010006608.1:415000-647500 GCA_037957365.1 Torreya grandis | reverse complement strand
CTTTGGAGACTTTGGAAAGATTTATTTAGGGGTTGGTGTGCCTTGTCAAAGTTTTGGCAAAGGGGAAGTGCAGTTGAAATTATAGGCAGCCAACACATGGGTGTTGAAGGATGTCATGCAGGTCCCAGTTCTGAAGATAAGGCTAACTTCTTTAGTAAAGTTGCATGATGAGAGATGCATAGAAACTCTCACAGTGGATGCACTTGAATTAGTGGGTGGTAAGAAAGTAGGTATCCTTTATCTATCTACTTATATTACTGATTCTTCTTCTATTGTGAAGATGTGGCTTTATAGGCTTGGTCACAAGAGCAAGAAGGAGATGCATGTTCTTAAGAGGAAGATAGATGTCTTTGACAAACTTAAGAACTGGAAAGCCTTGGTGTTCATGGAGGAGATGATGGACAGAGATCAGTGGAAAAGGCTGAGTAACTCTAAGCAGGGTAGTTTGGATAGGGTTTTGATCTAAAGAGAGCTCACGGGTAAAAATTCATCACTCACAGGAGAACACAGGTACTAGCGTTGGTTAGGAGGAATCGATGTCGAATAGATAGGTGCCGATGTCAGTCATGTGTAGACCACAGCTGGTGGTGTCAAGTAGGGTAAGACCAATGTCAGTCAGGGAACTGACATCGGTAATAGGTAGACACCGATGTTGGTCAGGAAATTGGCATCGACAGTCAGGATAGTCGCATGGAACCGACGTCGGTTAGATGCAGACTGTGTGGTGACCGAGGTCAGTCACTAGAATGGATTTTGGGCAGATAGAAAGTTGTCAAGAAGTCTCAAATGCCCATATGGAGGACTGAAAGGGTAAGTAAGCCTCAAATTCATTATTCCTCTTCTTTATACTTGTTGCTCACTGTAGAGTAGGAAGGATCCAAGAAATAGTGGGAGCATGGCATGAATGAGGAATTTGATTCCTAGGATGTAGAACCAAACAAGAGATTTGGTAGGGTTGCCAACCAGTATGAAAGCACTGAAAGATGAATGGATTCCTTGGTTAAAGAATAGAGTGAATGGATACGTGAGATGGAAGGCCAAGTCATATGGTCTTGAGGAAGCTCTAGGATAGTGGTATAGGTTTGATAGGTGGATGACAAATCATGGCTTTAGTCAATGTCATTATAACCACTGTAGTTTCTTTACCAAGTGGATGATGGTCGTGACATTATCTTGTTACTGTATGTTGTGTGTTTGCTTGATGCAGGGTCACACATGTAGGGTTTTTTTGAGCTAAAGGTAAAGTTAATTCAGAGGTGTGTCATGAAGAATTTGGAGGAGCAAAATTATTTGGCATGAGTGTGTTTCTAGAGACATGGAAGATCACAGGTTGATTTTGTCTCTAGATGATTGTGTGAAACTGGTTAGCATGCCAATGGGTTGGATAGTTCTATGAACAGTGTCCTAATTCACATGATGAGGTTAAGTACATGCGTACTGGACCTGAGGTTTCCCACGTAGTGGGAGTTATCAACAAGTTTGGAGCCAATCTAGGAAAGAAGCACTAGAGGGTAGTTTAGTGGATTCTCAAGTATCTGACAAGGACCAGTAGCAGGTTAACATGCAGTGCAGGGTCATGTTCTTTTCTACATGAGTTTGTAGATATAGATGTGGCAGGTTACTTGGATGACAGGAGGTTCACCATAGGTTTTGTGGTGGGTGGTCTTCAAGATTGGTCTTGAAGAGGGATACAAGCCAAGAAACAAATTAGATGATGTACAGGTATAGGTACAGGTGTAACTGCTTATCTTGAAGTGGGAGATTGTTAGGTTGTGGAGCTAAAAGCTTAACTAGGATGCAAATAAGAGGTTGCTGAGTTGCAGAGCAACTGACATCGGTTTGATCAACCGACATCAGTCATATCTAGTGAGCAGAGCAACTGACATCAGTCAGGAGTCTGTCGACATCGGTCACCTCTAGACAAATAGGGACTGACATCGGTCACCTGTGTGGTTTTAGAACTGTTAGTTCACAAATAGTTTGTTAACGAACTGGTTGTTTGCATGTTAAAGGCTAATTTTAGTCTTGAGCTGTGGATCTAATTATTGTAATTGGATGTATAATTATTGTTTGTATGGGAGCTATTTAATAGACCCATGGGCTATATTGTAAAGTGTGATAGTTGAGAGAGCAAGGTTAGCTCCTTCAGAGTGAAGAGATCAAGGTGTGTTCCTCTTAGTGCCACAGTGACAAGTGTGTATGATCAGGTAGATCTGAGGGATAGCAAGATCTGGTAGAAGATCCATAGGGGTGCTGGTGTGTATGATCTCGATCAGCAAGTCTATAAGGCCAAGTTGATCTATGGTATAGCATGATCAGGTGAGATCTACATGGTAAGTAAGATCAGTTGATTTGTAGGTGTGTGTGTGTGTGCGAGGTCTAGGTTTGTAGGTGTGCAAAACTAGGTTGATCTACAGGTGGTAGCAGGATCAAGGTGATCAACAACACAACAAGGAGCAAGATCATAGGGATCTACTTGGAGTACGGTGTGTACTCAGACCTTGAGTACGTGGAAGTACTCAATTGGAGTGGAAGTAGGCAACGACGGTTTTTCTGGTTGTCACTTAATAGTGGTACTAGTAGTATTTATACTGACTGGTTGGAGGTGAACACCAACTCTGTGTTTGAGTTGTGTGTTAGGACCGTAATTGATGAGAGTGAACTCTTGAAGGTGAATTACTGTACACTTGGTGTGGGAAGCATATAAGGTGTGGAAGAGTGTGGCGTCTCTTCATTGTAATTCTTTTCTGAAGAGTATTAATACAATTGGGTATTGTCTATCATATTATGTGTTATTTCTTATTTATAGTTACTTGTGCATTCTAGTTAAATTCTGTGTTTAGTTGCTTATATAAAGGTAATCATGTGTGCTCTTGTGAGAGCTGGTAGATCCTGACAGAATATTTGATTTATACAATTTTGGAAAAAAGTTGGCAGAATATACATTTCAAAACAAGTCCATACATCAATGAAAATAAAATCCAAGTAAAAGTGAGTAAACAAAGACTAATCCTATAATCATCTAGATGCTTAGAATCATCTAAATACTTCTAAAATAGTAGTTCCATTTTATAAATGTGAGGTTGAACCTAATAATTATAAATATGTAAAAACTCATTTGATGATCTGATTTACACTCCCTCACTTTACAAAACCTTGGTTTACAAAAAAAAATATCACATTTAAAATAGTAAGATAGAATTTAATTATATAATATTTTTGTTGCAGTATATAATAAGAGGAAGTTTAAGATGAATATTTGATTTGTACAATTGTTAAAAAAAGTTGGTAGAATATACATTTCAAATCAAGTCCATACATCAATGAGAATAAAATCCAAGTAAAAGTGAGTGAACAAAGAGTAATCCTATAATCATCTAGATGTTTAAAATCATCTAAATGCTTTTAGAATAGTAGTTACATTTTATAAATGTGTGGCTGAACCTAATAAATTATAGATATTTAAAAACTCATTTGATGATCTGATTTATCAACTTCAATGCTTTAAGGCTATAATAATAAGGGTCATGCCTAATTTGAGATAAATCATACCACCATAACACATTGAGAAAGTATGCAGAGACTATAGAAAATTAGGACTATTATTACAAATAAAATAGTTGTTTTTAGTGAGACTAAGAATAATAATGGAAGCATCAATTAGATTATATAGGAAGTACCTTTCATTGAGAAGACTTTCTATTTTTGTCTAATTCATTTGAGTCATATAGATTAGTTTTATATAGTTAACATAGTTAGCATGTTTTCCTAATTAGTTTTAAAATCATAAAAAGTGAGACATAATGCATTATCTATATTTTTAGAGGCATTGTTCCACATCTAACATAGTTTCAATAGTTTGGTGGAAGTTATAGATTGCATTGAGATATGTGACATGTCACTTAAATTTGCACATGTATCTACTTGGGCTTCTTAAATCTATCACTTGGAATATCATGTTCTTTCCTCTCACTATCACATTTAAACTCACCTTCAAATCTTTTATTGCTTTCATGTTTTGTATGTCCTTGCCTTTCTCCACTATATTGTCGTTGCTCTAGCTCACTATGAAACAAAATGTCTCCTCCACACAAAGCTCATTTCCATGTCGTATTACTAAACACACCACCTAATTTTCCATTGTGGTCTCCACCAAAAATATCATATCAATGTTTCTTAATCCTTCATGTTGGAACATTTAATGGTTAAGTGGTAAATTCATGTACCATTACCATAATTACATCAAGTAAAATGAAAATATGTTTTATTATTTATTAACGTGAGTTAATCTTGTATAAATCAATAAAATAATAATGATTTTACCATTGTACGTCAAGAAGAGGATGGACCCATTGGTAAAAACATTTCACCTCACCCCATAGAGGTATTACCTTTGTAAAACACACCAATTCAAATCACATTTTCTATTGAGAGTTCTATGTGAAAATAATTCAATGCTCTATGAAGAATGATTATGTGAATAAGTGACAATGATAAAGATTTATATTAGGTTTTGTTTCTCATATCAATGAATCATCATTTATGATTTTTTACCTCCTCAAAAGGTTTTTTTCATTATATATTGTGTCATCCTCTTTGTGTACTTTAAAAAAAATCAATTTCACAGATCTAGATCCATTATATATGAATTATTATATATTTTTTTATCATGGTTTTAGAGCAAGATTAAAGTGTTAATTGGTGGAAAGTTCATTTGAAATGTATTTTGTGGTTTGGAAACATAATGTATAAATAAATTTTCACTAAAAATTAAGCATGTAAAGCATATGGTATGGTCAAGGGAGGCAAATAATGGTGTTTTAAAAATTATTTATGTGCATGCTTTGATTTGGAGTAATTTCTGAACAAGCAATCATTTAAATCTCAATACCAAGCAATGAAGAAATAACCTACAATAAAATTTAAAAGAATAAATATACCTAGGCATACTTATATGTTCCATGTATGGCCTGAGAAATCTAAAAGTTCACAAAAAATTAGATTTACATTTATCTTTTTGGTTTCTCTTATTTTAAGTGGTTAAACTTTGTATTTCTCCTATCTAAGAACTCTTTCAAATCCTATAAAATACTTTTGTAATTTTTTTTCATTTACTTCTATGCCATTGTATGGAAAGAACAAATCATAAAATATGTAAATTTTAAGTTTTGTCATCAAAATCTGATTTTGATGGTTAGATCTGCTTCTCTAGATCTGTGTAAGGGTGGTTGGCAAGTTTCAAAGCCTATGAAGGCTTCCTCCAATATACAACAACTCGTTTGGTTCCTCTTATGCACTATACTTCTACCTAGAATGTTTCAAGGGTAAGTATAAAGTCATTTGAAAGTATTTATTATTATTTTTTAATAAATCATAAAAATTCTGTGCAAAATCAAGAAGGAACCACTTCCAATTAAGTCTTATTACTAAACAGTGAAATTGTTAAACAGATTTTACATTAATGTAATTATTATTGTTTTTAAAAAATAAAATAAAAATCAATTAAATGTTTTACATGTAAATTCTTGTAAATTTTCAAAGAGGAGTTGGTTGTTGTTATTTTGTAAATCACTAGTGAAAACAAGGTCTCAAGTTCAAAACACTCCAAACTCTATTTTGGTCAAACATTGTGTGGTCAAAATATGTTTTATAAATATAATTAGTTCAAATGTTTTTTTAATTTGTGAAATATCCTGTGTTTGACACTTTTGTCACTAGTACACTTGCGACACTTTTAAAACTCGTTCTAGTCAATCCTTTGTCATAAATGGTCATGTCACCAATTGATATCTAAGTTTTTTCACATTTTGGACACATTATGATTGTCAATTTTATAATCTAAACGTTAATTATATATTTTTGCATCTATTTTACTCTAAACATTGTCTTGCATCATGAATATTTATTTACTTATGTTTCTTTACATTTTTAATAGTTTTGCACTCAAGTAACTTGTTACTATTGTTTAAAACCTATAATATTTGTTTTACATTACAAAATAAATAATAAAATCAAATTAAAATAATGTTTTATAAACTTTTATAATGTCTTAGTGTCAAATTTGAAGGGAATTTATGGTTTGAATAATTTTATGCTAGATAAATCTCATATTTTAAATGGGTGTAACTATAATATTTGCGAAATTCATATTAAAGCATAATTTATGGTTTGAAAAATATCAAACGTTATTGTTGTGACCAAAAAACACCTTGTCAGGTAGACATTTCATGCCTGAGCTTACGAATGAATTTCAACAAAAATCTCAAGAATCCTCATTGATCATTTTAAGGTTTGTAAAAGATGATTTCCTATGTCATATTGGCAATTAGGAGTCTCCTAGTGATATCTAAAAAATCCTTGAGTCTATGCATGAGGGAACTCATCCCTAATAAATAGTTAAACTTATTATTGAATTTCTTGATACTCCCATGAAAGGTGATGAAAAAGTAGTTAATTTTATTGCAAAAAAATATTAAATCTCAGTTAGATGGTTTTTATTATAATATTATTTGAGATAATCTTTTATATTTTAATATTTTATTAAATATTCATGATTTTTTTTGCAATTTCATTTCTATTCTTAATTCCAAATACCAAAAAGAGAAAAATGTCCCTTACCTCATTATCCTTTTAGATCTTATTATTTAATAAGAACAAGTGATGTCAAAATTTGACTCTAAACAGAATGTCTCTTAGACACTTATTGTGCTTAACACTATATTTGAAAATAGTAGAAACCATAAATCTAACTATAACTCTATCAATGGAAAAAATGGAAGAAAAAAATATTGTAATAAGAATCATAATATTAATTTTGATGGGAACCACAATTTTTTTTAAAATTTGGTTATACAAGAGAGGATTTTTATAAGAAAATAGATCATATAATGAAACCTATAAAAAATAACAATGGAAATAAAGTTTCTAACTAGAATCATAAAAAAAAAAAAAAAAACATAATTAACATAAAAGTCAAGAATAAAATTCTAACATTATTTCTTTATATGGCACCTTGGTTTCATTTAATTAAAATGAATGGATTTTAGATAGTGGTGCATTAAATTATAGGTATTGTTTATTGAATATCTTATATGACACTAAAGATATATTTGAAAGAATATATTTAGGTGATAATTTATTTTTAGAAGTTATTAATCAAGGAAAAGTAAAATTTGTAAATGTTTTGTATGTTCCTAAACTTAAGAAAAAATTGAGATCATATTCTTATCTTATGAATGATTATTTCATAGTTAATTTGCTTAAGGATACATGTTTTATACAAAATCAACCTAGTTCTCTAATTTTTCAAAGAATTTAATAGAATGATTTTTTATGTTTTCTACTTCTTCTGCATGTTATCTTTGATCACAAAGTATAAATGAATTAAAATCATGGCATGAAAGATTAGTTCATGTTAATTTTATACTTTTATATGATATGTCTCAAAATTATTTTTTGGTTGGTATTCCTACTATTTCTTATTAACATGAAACTTGTGAGGGATGCTTATATAGTAAACAACACACTGAACCCTTTCACAAGAATAATGATGTTAATTACTCTAAGTCCTTATAACATATCATAGTTATTTTATAGGACCTACATAATTTTTATCTCTTATTCTTTTTTATATGTTGTTACTTGCAATTATGATTAAATTAATGAAATCTAAAGTGTTATCTTAATTCAAAGAATTTAAAGCTTCAATTGAAAAATATTCAACGTTTTATATTGAAAGATTAAGAACTGAAAAATATTCAACGTTTTCTATTATTTTCCTATTTATTATATTATAAAAAGAGAGTTAATAACTCCTGTTCACCACAAAAAAATGGAATTGATAAAAGGAAAAATTGAACCATCTTGAAATGGCTAGAACAATGTTGTATTCTATAAATGTTGTTAAATTATTATGGGCCAAAGCCATGAATATTGTTGTAAACATTATAAATAGAGTCCCTACTAAATATTTACATATTTATACAAATTTAAAAATGTGTTCTAATAAGAAACTCAATGTTGTTTATCTTATGATATTTTTTACGCATACTTCCATCCTTATTCATAAATAAAAAAGAAATAAACATTATCCTACCTCATTTTTTTGAATTTTCATAGGTTATGGAGGTAATAATAAAGTATTAATAGTTTATAATCCATATAAAATAAAAATTATTGAGAATAATAATGTTAAAATCCTTGATAATTTTTTTCTTAGATTTTTGTGGAACCTCCTCAAAGTTTTTCTTTTGATGAACCTAACTCTTCTATTAATCATTTGAAGAAAATAATGCCCTAGAGGAAGTTGATCCAATTTTTGATTATTTAGAGTTCTATATGGAATATTTAACACTTCATTTTCAAATTAAAAGACCAAAATCGATAGAATCCCTAATTTAGTCATCTAATCTTGATTAATTAACTAGGAGTTAACATATCTATCATGCTTTAATAATTTAGTATGAATGTGAACCTGAATATTTTGAGGAAGATAATCAATATAATAAATGTAAATTTGTTATGAAAATTGAATATGAATCCCTAATGAAGAATAAGACTATGTATCTTTCCCACCTCTGCCTGAAAGGCACATCGTGGGTTCTATGTGGCTTTACAACATCAAATATATGTCAATTGGGAAAATTGACAAATTTAAAAGTAGATTAGCAGTTCATGGTTTTAATCAAAAACCTATGATTGAATATTTTGAGAACATTTCTCATGTATTAAAAATGAGTACTATTATATTGCTTATTTCCATTGCAGCTTAAAATGTTGTTTAATAATGAAAATAGATATAAAAAATGCTTTCCTAAATGGTGATATATAAGAATAAATTTACATGACTCACCCTAAATATTTATCTGAACCTAGAAGAGAACATTATGTGTATATGTTAATAAAATTAGTTTATGGCTTAAAATTATCTCTTTGAGCTTGGTATTCTAAAATCACTAATTAATTAAAAAATTAGGTTTCTCTAATATTATTCTGATAATGATCTATTTGAAAAAATTTAAAATGATCATATTATCTTAATTATATTATATGTTGATGATTCTATTATTATTAGCAATCAAATTAGTTTAATTCATAAATATAAATATAAACTATGTCTAACTTTTGAAATAACTGATCTAGGCATTCTTCATCATTTTTTGAAATGGTTATATTTCAGGATAAAAATTTAATTTTTGATAACAATATTAGTATGCACAAAATATTATTGTTAAATTAAATATGATTGACTGTAAACCTACATTTACCCCTATTGAGATTGGCGTTAATCTTGATCCAAACCTACTTGTGATAAAGCTAACCCCACTCTTTATAGACAACTTGTTAGTCGTTTCATTTATCTCACTATTACTAGGCCTACTATTTTATTTGTTGTAGGCATTGATTTGAAATTCGTACAAGATCCATACTTGGATAAATGGAAATTATCAAAATATATAATTTGGTATATCGAAAGAACTATAAATTTTAGGTTATATTTTTTTCCTATTGATAATTTTAATCTATATGGTTATTGTTATGTTGACCATATTGGTGATATTATAGATCATAAATATACTTAAAGATATGTTTTTAAGTTTGGTATAGGTGATATTAGCTGGAGAATTAAAAAACAACCTATTGTTTCTATATCTTGTACAAAATTAGAGTTATAAGTGCTACAAAAACTACTAAAGAATCCATGTGGATGTAAATGTTATTAGAATAAATCCATTTATATGTTTCTAAAAGTACTAGCCTTATATGTGATAAATAAAGAACTAAGCATATTGAATTTCATTTCCATTTCATCTGAAAAAAAGTCCTTTATGGTGATATTGATCTGTAGTTTTATTCTACAAATGAATAAGTGTAAGATATCTTCACAAAACCACTTAGTATTCCCATGTTTTTACAAGTTTTATATAATTTTGGGCCTCTAAGAGTTGCCATTGAGGGGAGGATGCATGATAATGTCGCTTCATAAGGACCATTTGTTTCTTTCTTCTTCTCTATAATTCTCATTGTAAAGTATTTTACTAAGCCACTTCATGTTATTTTGATAAACTTCATTAAATATGAATTTATATTGTAGTCAATACATAAAATTATATATTATAATGGAGGTTTTTATATTATTAAAGTCTTAAAAATGCTTGGTTGATTATTCATGAGAAAATGTGAGATATAGTCTCCTGATTATGCTATCCTAAGTTACTCTTAAGTAGTTAATGGATTATAATTCCTTTTGTTTCAAAATATGAAATTGGCATGATGAAAGTTTTTAAATATTTCAAATGTTACATGCCTCCTAAACTCATTTTAGATGGTATATAGAGTATAATTCCTTTATTATAAATATGACTATGTCATGTACCCTCACCTGACATTAAAAGGGAGTGTTGGAACATCTAATAGTTAAGTGTTAATTCATGGACCCTTACCATAATTACATTAGGTAAAATATAAATATGCTTTATTATTTATTAACAGAGTTAACCTCATATAAATCAATAATAAAAAATATTTACTTTGCCATTGTGCCTCAAGCAGATGATGGAATCATTGGTAAAAAAAATTCACCTCACACTATAAAAATAGGTTTTACGTTTTTAAAAGCACATAAATGCAAATCATATTTTCTCCTAGGGGTTCCATGTGAAAATAATTCAAGGTTCCATGAAAAAATCATTTTGTAAATAACTGAGATAGAAAAATATTTGTATCAATTTTTGTTTCTCATATGGTTGAATACTCATTTGTGATTTTTTACATTCTCATGTGTTTTTCCCTATTATATAATGTGGAATATTATTGTGGAATTTGATATAAATTACACATGTAAATGCATTAAACATGCATTATTTTATATTTTCTATCACTTCATGCACAAAAATTTGAATAAGGTCAATAGTCATGGGTTTTAACTGAGGTATGACTTCCTTTTTATACTTTCATACTTTGAAAACCCCACTTCACCAAAAAATCAAGTCACATCCCTTTTAGGGTAGCTTTGACTTTTCAATATGAGAGTTGTACACTCATAGAAAATATTAAAATAGTCAAGGTGGTGCTTAATTTGAGATACATCAGTCTACCATAGTGATTTAGTTTGATGCATTTGATATTAAATTTTTGGGGGGATATTTTTAATTCTTTTCTACTATCAGGGATGACAAGACAAATATCAAGATATTTGAGTTAATCCTTGATATAACACAGGCCCCAAACATATGTTTTTTTCTTTATTTAATATATAAGGTTAAGATATGAAGGGTTAATATTATTATAATAAATTATTGTGGATGTGTGTGTTTGTGTATATACACACATATATAATATATTAATAATTATATATAATTATAAAACTATATTAAATTAATATATCTTATAAATATACTAATGATAAATGTAATATTATATATCGTATACTACATACTATAACATATTGTTGCCTACACCAAAAGTATAAAAGTATAGTTACTTAATCCTTCATACAAAAAAGTTAAGATGGGGTCAATATTCATAATGATTTACACTCCCTCACTTCAAAAAATGTGCTTTAAAAAATAAAATATTATATTTAAAATAGTAAAACTAGATAAAATTATATACATTTTTTGTTATAGTACAAAAGAAAAGGGTGTTTAAGAGGAATATTTGATTTGGTAAAAATTTGGAGAAATTTGGCATAAATAAAAATCATAAATCAATTATATAGAGTGTTTATAATAAAACATAAGATAACATGTGTGAAAAAAGACTACTCTTAGAATTATTCAGATGCTTAGAATCATATAGATGCTTCTAGAAGAATAGTTGCATGTCATAAATATGAGGTTGAACCTAGTAAATGATAGATATGTGATAACTAATTTGATTATCCCATGTTTTAAATTCAATGATTAAATTATATAACACCAAGGTGGTGTCTAATTTGAGATACATAAGACCACCATAATTCTTCGGATAAGTATGCATAGACTATGGATAAGTTATCTGTATTATGATGAATAAAATAGTTATTATCAGTGTCACTAAGGATGAGAATGGAAGCATAAATTAGACTATATAGGATGTGAATTTCATTAAATAATCATTTCTATTTTTTGTCTAATTTTTTTAAGTCATCTGATTTAATTTTATATAGTTAAAAAGGTCTAAGTGTTTGTCTAATTAGTTATAAACTTGTCTAATTTGACATGTGGTGCATTATCTACTTTTTTATTGGAGTCATTTAATTTATAAAACATGTTTTTACTAAGATGACACAAATTTCAATAGCTCATTGGAATATATATATTGCATTAAAATTATTGACATGTCACTTAATTTTGCATGTGTATTTGTCATGGATTCCTCAATCTTTCTCTTAAATTATCCTATGCTTGACATTCACTATCATTGCCCAACTCACATTCCAATATTTTAATGATTTCATGTTTTATATGTAATTTCCCTTACCAACTACATCACCATTTCTCTAGATCACTATTAAATATAACGCATCCTTAAAAAACTCATTGCCATGTTGTATGAAAGAACACACCACCTTATTTTCCATTGTTTCCTCTACCAAAAACATCATATTAATGTTTCTTAATGATTTATGCATAAATATTTAATTAGGATCAATGTTCATTGGTTTCAAGTGAGGTATTAATAATTTTTTACACTCTCTCACTTTACAAAACCTGCTTGACCATAACATCAAGTTATAACCTTTGCAACATAACTTACACTCTTCAGTATGGTAATTGTACCTTTACAGAGTGTGCTATAATAGTTTAGGTGGTTCTTAAATTTTTTAATTCTATTAGTATTTAAACCATGTGGGACATAATTAGGGCCTAAATTTGATGGCTAGATGGCCATATTTACATTTTAAGCCTAAAATACAATAATTTTTTTTAAGAGACTGCATTAAATGTAAGGTAATATTTCAAGCAAACTATAAAAAACCATAAAGGATTATAGTAAATATATACATTTTATATAAGGAATCGTTATTATGTTTTAAATTTTATTAGAATTTGAATAGAAATTTTGAATAGATAATTATCGTAAAAAAATATTGACAAGTAGGGTTGACCATCAAATTTAGGCCCTATACACAAAACATAAATACTTGACCTATACATATTGGCATATGTATCTAATAAAAGTGTCATCTAGGTTTTTATTTGTTTTCATATATAATTTTTGACACATGGATAGACTGGATCTCTCAAATAGTCAAATTACATGGCCATTTATATCAATCCCTATATGCAGTTATATCTAATTAAACAATTTTATGATTGAGATTATTTGAGTCCATCCCATGAAATATTGTATCATTTCCCCTTACAATCATCACGTAGATCACCTTAAAAACTTTCACATATTTCAAGATGTTTATGGCCTCTTCCTTCCCCACCACTTCCTATTTCCTCATTCTCACCTTGAAATGAAATGTACTCTCCCCATACAACTCATTTCCACATTGTTTAAAGGAACAACACACCTAAGTTTTTGCTATCAACTCCACAATAAATACCATATTATTTTTTATTGACACTTTGATGAACAAAAATTGAGATGGGGTTATAGGTCATGATTTTTATTTAAGTATTCCTTTTGATTTACAGTGTTTCACTTTAAAAAAATATTTTTACCAAAATATAATATTAAATCCCTTTCAATGTAAGATACACCTTTGAAGCAACTGCCAGTTATTATTATGTTAGATGTGTTTTTAATGAGAGAAAACCACTTTAGATTCATCTGATAAAAATAATTTTCATTTCCTATCTAATCCTTGTTGTGTCTACCATTCAAAGAAGGACATCTAAATTTCAATCATATATATGATAGTGTTTTAAAATTAGATACGATGTGGAACTACAAATAAAATAGATATGATAGTGTTTTTATTAATGGAATGTAGCACCACTTTCCTTGCTAATCATAATTAACAATGAGTATTTTCATCAACAAAAATGATCTTTGATAGCTCTCTTTAGGTAGGCATAAGATATTTATTGATTTAATATTTTTGAAAATTTAAAAATTATTACAAGATCTTGGTGGGCTCATCTCTCAATTCAAACCACATTTTTTTAAGATTGTGGAAATAATATCCTCTCTTGAATGCCCACTATGGCAGAGTAAGCTAGGTAAATCAAACAAAGAATCAATGTCTAACCTTGTGTTTGCCAAAAAATAACATTATCTATTAATGGCATGCTATAAATAATTTAACTATAAAATATTTTTCATATATTTTCTAAGAAATTATTATAGAGGGGTTCTATGTTGGGAGCCATTGCTTATATAATTTTGGGAAAAATGTTCTCATGCATCATCAAAATTAAAAAAAAAATGTGTATAAAATATCTGCACATTAAAATAAGGAACAAATATTGCTTAGGAATAATATGTTGAGGGGTGGGAAGTAGTAGGGGGCTGAATATTTGCATTAATGCTCTTATTTCTTGGTTTTCAATTATACATTTATATTTAGTCAAATTTATTCTTCTTTTTTCAAATAATTTATTTTTTGGTAAAAAGCTACTACTACTTTTGAGTAGAGTATATTGCACAATTTTTTTTATAATGTGGGATCTATAATTTATTAGTAGAACCCCCTTAAATATAATCATCAAACCCCAACATGGGACCCATACCATAATAATTATTTTGAAATCCTTAAATCCCTCAAAATACTAAAATTTTAAGATCAAAAGCTCTAGATTTCCATGAAGTTCAATTTAATCATAATAATGGCAAGAGGAATATGTCACTTGGAAACATACTAGAACCAATTTTTAAGTTTTAAAATGATCATATCCATTATGATTCCTAATTTAATGTAACTAATGAATCAACAAGATATGTTAATGACATCCATGAGACCAATAATGTATAGGATCCAATGGTAAAATGTATAAGCCTTTCTATCATAAGATATGAAGGATTTAGTTCAACTTAGGCTTTGACAATACATAAATCATAAGGATGAACACTAATAAACCATGTTTAACATTCACCATAATATTAAGAGTTAAAATATTTCATGGCATCTAGATATACATCCAAACTACTCGTTATTGCATAACATACACCTACACAAATCTATTGAGATTGCATTTGAATGACGTATTTATTTCAAAATAATTTAAACCTTATATAATCACTAATTATATTTCAATCATGTCATTCCATGACAACACATTTATGTGAGACATGCCTTATTTATGTTATTACTTTAGTACAAGGTCTGAGTATGTTTTCAAAGGACAATTGAGCATATTCATTCAAGATATGATGGTTGACCCTACTACCTATCATGCAAACTATTGATGAAAATTTTTCATTCAACATTTCCCTTCATAAGATAGGTAATATAGTAACTAAATACCAACATATAGAAGCACACACAATGGTGATAAAATTACTAGACAAGATAAAGAATCTCATAATGATATTCAAAATCAACACACTAATGATTGCATTGTATCCTTCCAATTTACATGTTAGAAAATTCCTTCACATTAATTTGAATTTGAAATTAATATAACAACTAGTTCAGATCTCATTATATATCTTGACATAGTAGACACTTGGATCTTAGGAGGCTTATTATGTGTGTTGTCATGATCATTGAAATTTCCATTAAAAATCAATGGATTGTGTCTTTTGACTTAATTTTTAAACATAATTTTGTCTTCCAAATGGTTCATTGACTAGTCCTAGGGTTGAATCTCTTTACTCCTATTTACACTCAATTACATTAAAAAACTCTACTTTATTAATTCATAAACTTTCATCCACTTTGGGATAACTTCCACTTTTGAGGAAACTAATAGTTTATCTACTTACATACATATGTTGATTCACTTTGCATGTCCCTAAAATTGATAAAATTAAAGTATTTATTTCTCTAATGTGAATTATTTAATACATTGCTTACAACATTGTCATTAATACTTATAATTACAAGCATCAATTTCATAATCTTATTGGATGGTTATATCTTATATTTTATATAAATAATTTATGCTCTTATTCTCCTTCCCTTTCTAATTTCACAACCGTCATTTTATATCCAACCTAGATTTGAGATGCAATGATATTTTTCAATAAAAAATGCATTATTATATGGAGCGTTATATTCAAATATAAAATGGATGTATTATTACTTTCAAATACATAATCTCTTTTTGGTTTTGAGATTTTGTTTGTGCCAAATTCAAGTATTCTTTCCTCAAAATTTTATGGAGTTAGAGAAATTTATTTGACAGCATGAGAATATAAATAATTTTTTCAATAAATAATTTGAATTATAGGATAATTTCATATTTAGGTGTCTAGTGTATTATAAGATTTGTCACAGGTTTTACTACCTCTTTGAAGGAAATCAAGGATCTCTACAAGATATTATTCATTATGAGGATTAAAAATTTGTATATATATTCATAAGAGAGATTATTCAACACAAAGATAGCCTTATTATTAATAAGAACAACTCTTTGTTTTATGGTTCATCTTAAAACTTCTTTCTTCCACCTCAATTTTAGAAAAATAAACAAACCCATATTCATGAGATTCCCAGATAATTGTGTTTTATGTTTTATCTCCTTTTTCTCTTGAAAATTCTTATTTGAAATATTTTTTTTTTACACTAATATTAATATTAGTATTATATTATTATGATTAATATTAAACATTAATAATATATTATAATTTCCTACTATTTTTCATATCATCTTAACTCCTAAATATTGATATCTCCACATTTTTCATTTTTTTTATTTTAAAGACATCTAAGGCAGTATAAAATCATTAAATTTAAGGTAATCAAATCATTTATGTTCAATATATCCTCCAATATTATATATATAGAGGTCAATTAATCCATAATTATATGACATTGATATATAACGATACATACTCTCTATCATTGACAAATGATGACATTAATTATTCTTCAAAACATAATATAAAACACATTATTTATAGCAATTATAATTATTTATTGTCAATGTTTACATAGTCAAATTTTAAATTTTCTTTCCAAGGCCATATGACATCTTTAGTCAATTATTAGTAGATATTATTGATGTGGGTTTTATACATGCCCTGCAATTTATTTTGAGATTTCCACTAATGTTCTAGGATTAGTGAATAGGATCACTCTAAGGTAAGATTTTCAAGGTATTCAATTTTATAATAACCTATTGGTAAAATAGCGGTGAGAAAAATAGATTGTTTACCAAAGGTGAACTAGCTATGGGTGAGCCTAGATCTTAATTAGAGTGTGTGGAAGGATGATGATTCTAACTAAGGTGGGCAGAATTTTTAAAATAAACTTAAAAAATAGGGAAGAGTAAGGAATAAAATAGATCCTATGGAAAATCCAAGGATAAAGCCTTTCAAGACTAGTATTTGAACTCAAATAGGACATGAATCTAGACCAATACTTATTACAAGCTACTGTATCACACAAATAATCAAATTTAGTGAATATTCAAAGGAATCATAACACAATATACTCAAACATACAAAGATTAATGGTTTCCTAATTGCTAGATTATTATTGCACATCTACAAAAGGATTATGATAAGCATGAAAAATATTTTCAAATTAGTTATAGTTAAAAAAGAAAGTTTGTATTCAAATTACATACTTCATATATAATTAAATCACTAATATACCATAATTATGGATTGTATCAAACAATACACAAAATTGGAGAAGAATGAAGATTTGTAAATAAATATTGAGTCAAGTATAACTTATTTGAATTTCATATTAATCTGAATAGCCAAAATTCTCCTCCCTTTGAGACTGGGAGGTTACATGTATTTATAATCTTGGGATGGAGAAAGCCTCATCTCTTCAATATTCATCTAAAATTCATGTCTAAAAATATAGCCTTTCATTCAAAATCATGATAAAATGCATGTACAATAAATAGATTATGAACTAAAATCTCACCTTGGAAATATTCGTGCAGATACATAATCATTATAAAATTGGAGTATTTATATAATGTTGTTAATTGGATTAGTTGATGAATATAAAATAGTTTGAACTATGGCATTAACTAAGATATTTGTGAAGCTAGGGGGACACAAAAAATCAATTATGGGCATGTTGTAGAGCTAGAAGTTACTTATTTATCCCTTAGCACTTCACCGAGTTGCAAGTTGCATCAAATTCTTTATCTATGACTTAAAAATTTAGTAATGAAGGCTTCAAAACTCTAACTAACTTAGATATTAATCTCTCTTTCTATGTTTTTGAGCTCTTAAACTCAACTACTAAAGCCTCAACCCTTGTTACTTTATCTTTGGAAAAACTACCAAATTGTATTACCTCTTTGTTGGTTTTATACATATTATCTTCCACTTATTGTCTAAAATATTCAATAGTCGAGTTGACAAGGTTCTCAAATTGGGTCAATTGACCAACTACTATGCTTATGTGATAACCTTGGTTACTCGTATATCTCCCAAAATTTTCAGTGATTCACTTTCATGACTAACAAAAAGACTCAATAGCTTCTTCATTTTCTTAAGCCAATTTAGGGAGGCATCCTTTTTGGCAATCACATAAATTAAATACCAAGAAGCATTCATGTTGGTCATTAAATTGAGCTAATAAAAAACACCAATCCTAAAACATCAAACTAGGACATTTAATATTCTTTATTTATCTTTCATTCTATTCTATAATGTGATTATATCTACTATATGAGGTTGATTTCCTACCCTATAAACTCTAATATTAAACAAAATAATATAAATTGTTTGTATCTGCACTCTGTACATCAATAATAACCTCCTAAGGAGTCTATATAATATAGATTTACTTCCACCTTTTCAAATATTTGTCAGTACTCTGGTACATCTCCTTCAATGCCAACCTAGTGTAATCCACAAAAATTATTGAAATCCTCAATGTATTTAGTAAGATCCTTGGGATTTATTTTAGGCCTTTTAGCTAAAGAGAAAAAGTTTTTTATTTGCTCAAAATCTACCTCTCCTTTTTTTCTTGTATTTAAAATCTTTCTCTTCCCCTCTTTTTTTATAGTCCCACTTTCTTTTTCAAACCAAGTGGAGACTATGGGTGGTTCTATAAAAAATAGATTTTGCCTCTCATCTTTCACATTCTACATCTCCCTTATCCATTGAGGAACTATAATTTATCTAGTTTCATCTACTTGAGTAGGTTCTAAAGATGTATAAGGTTGAGAGGTCATTGGAAGGGATGTGACCATAGTGGTTGGTAGTGAATAATTTATTTGAATAGGGATTTGGGGGTGTTTCTATCCAACCGCTTCCCATAGAGAAGTTTCTTTCCTAAATGTCACCTTAGCTAAGAATCTAGTCAAAGTTTAGGGTTATCTCCATAGTAATGGTTACTTTTGTCAAGACCAATGGTTGGGGCAAGGTAAGTTATATTTGGTTTAAATTATACCTAGGTGATGGTGGATTATTAAAGAGAGAAAATATAACTAGATTCTCAAAATAGACTACACTAAAAGTCCTTAATAGTTTTGGTGAGGAAAGAATATCTAAATCCATACTAGTAGCAAAAGAACTAGATGATACAATGCTAGGCATTAATTCAAGTTAACTTACAACTAGAATTTATATATTAGGCATTAAATAAATGATAGAAAATACTACCTCATAATTTTTTTGACTTTGTTCTAGTGTGAGGCTAGTGAAGTTATCTCCTTCTTCTTGCTCACACAAACTCAAAGCATTGGTTTCATCCATCTCAACTTCTTCATCATCTAGTTATGACATGCCCATATAATGATCTTCTCCCTCTAAAGGGAAATCAACCAAGGATATGAATTTTGCTTATTCTTCTATTTCTTCCATCTCTTTTGTATTTTTTGTATCATTTTCATCCTCCTTAGTAACTTCTTATATAATAGGGATACTGAGTGATGGTCTTTATTCTAATTTATTATCTTAGGAAGGAGCAAAGGAGTCCTTTTGATTCCTCTTGTATGTGAAGATAGGTGGAGTGGAGGGTGGATGAGATGGTATAGGGGTAATGGGAATAACTATGATAGGAAGTGGAGATAAAAGGTGATGAAACAAAAGGTGTGGAAGGCATAGGGATTCCCCAAGGGGACTCTTGGAGATTGGGGAGAGTTAGGGGTAGATGGAATTAAATTGAAATTTTCTTTCAAGAATTGAAGGAGTCTCACTTGGGTGACTGAGGTAAGAGGAGGAAATGTAGTCATCACAAAATTTCTCTTCCTTTGATCAATTGAGGAAATGACTGTCCTCTCCATGGTAGTTTTTGTACCCAAAGCATGTTAATATGAAGCTATTAAAGTGTAAGGTATTTGAGGACTAGGAAGTCCTCTCAAAATCTCCCTATTTAATTGAGTATTTGATTCCATATGACTCCTAGGTTTATTTGGTTGATCTTATATGGTTTTTATTGATGGGGAAAGAGGTTGATCTAGTGGATGAGAGCCATGTGGTAGAGATGGATGGCATTGCTCATTCCATGCATTCTGGGCCACTTCCTATGTTGTTTCTAGGTTGTATTGTAAGTCTTGTGAAAGTATAATAGAAATTTTCTTATCTATCATCTTTATCCAAAATTCAAAATCATCTTGAGCATTTATGAAAATATGATCAGGATTATATGTTGAGTGACTACAAGGAACATGCATTTTATTATTTTACAATATAGTTTTGAGATACCCCCTTATTCTCTTCTTGGGGTCCCATTATCTGAATGGCGCAAGATGTAAGTTGTATTGTATTCTATCCTTACAAGTTTAAATGAAATGTGACTTAATCACATATTGGTGTCTTCCATTACTAAAAGAGTTTTAAATTGCTAGAACAAATTTTTCTAACATAATTATTCATAAATAATATTAAAAATTTGATAGCCTATATCATGTTCTATAATATGATCTATAACATGATGTGGCAATAGTAAAGGAGTATTCATGGTGATCTCCACTTAGATGATGGTTGCATATTGATACAACAAATAATATCCCATTTTAATAAGGACCTGTGTTATGTTTTATGATAATCTAGGAATTAGGGTGACCTACATTGCTTAGTATATATGAGGATATACCTCATTGCTTATTATTATATTATCATTCATGTACCTATAAATGCACATAAAGGAGAAATACTCTCTGACCATGTTTCTAAAATATTCATCTAATGGATACCATTCCTAACCATAAGGCTTGTACATTATGTCTATTATAGCATCTATCAAGTAATAAATCATGTACAAATTGTTATCCTTTGGACTTTGATTAGGGTAAAGTATATGTGCCTTTAGTCGTGCACTTATGATATCCCCCAATGCTACCAATTTATTAGTTGCAAGCAATATATCTAGTAATGTAATGCATTCCACCTAAACATAGGTAATATTCAAGAAACCATAAAATCTATTCAATAGTGTCATACATATTATAACTCTAGGTCTCAATTTAAATATGCAATTAGAGGATATTTACCCTTTATATTTAGCCTCTATCCATTTCTAATCCATTAATTCAAATTTTCTTCTCCAATGTTATACTCAAGCCAAAAATTCGTTGAGACTTGATTGTAGGTAGTATAAGGGTAGGGAAGCCTAAAATATATTTGGAATTCCCTACTAAAATGTAATTAGAGGTATCCTAAAATTTCCTAATATATATGATATCCCCAATAGTGATTTAATTAATGAATAAAACCTTCAAGAGGTTAGTACATGACATTATTGTAGGTTTATTCATAGTTAGGTGGAGACTTTATTATTTAATTAGAATCAAGTCATTTATATACTAGTTGGCCTCCAAATAAAGTACATCCTCTATGGAATAAGATTGGATTAATTTGACCTCTTCCTAAAGTAGTAGGTAATGCATTAATTTAAAATTTAGGGCACTCTTTTCAATTATTGTATCTTTATATTCAGTTAACCCTATAAATGAGTATGGGGAGGGGACTAAGGGCTTACCTTGCTTTGATGAAGAGGACATTATTCTCCTTTGATCTTTGTAACTCCTATGAGTTATTGGACTAGTTCAATCTATGCTTAGTGGCTAAATAAATTTAGGTCTCATTTGGTGCTAGGAAGCTTGAGAACATATTCTTAATCAAAATAGCAATAACTAAGTGAATCCTTGTTAATGTATATTTTGTATATATCACTTAGAAGACTAAGTGTTGAATGTATTTATGCACCTTAAATGCATATAATAAACATTTTCTTATAATACCCATTTTAATTTAAATGTGTCAGTTAGCTTTGGTGGGTGCTCTTACTTTCCAAGTAGTGATCATTCCTTAATTATTTGTATTTAGTCGTCACTTTTGAGATAATTGTCAACCATTTATTGACTTGATTCTTTTTCATGATTTCAATAATTCACTTTTATATTTTAGCCATGCCTTCCTTAGATAGTGCCATTTATGAAGTCCTTGTTAACCCAACCCTTTAAATTTTTTCATAATGTCAGGTACATCCCATAGTTGTGAGTTAATGTGATTGAGCCACATGGACTGATATCAAATTACTAGAATCATGGAAGCTCATAGCATTAAATTAGTATTATTTTTGGTGAAGAACCTTATATGGTCAATGGTTAGCATGATTAAGACACGTGGAATGACCTTGGAATCCAAGAGACTCAAGAGATCAAAACCATTAGATTGCAGAACAAAGGACCATTTAACCTTCTAAAGATGTGGATTACCACAAATTCTCCAAGTGTCAATCGCTTAAAACCATGGAAGTTTAGAAGCTTGGGACTATTGGGTTGTATACCAAAGAACCACTTAACCTTCCCATGGATGCGTATTAACATAATTGAGACATGTGGAATGATCTCAAAATCCCATAGACTCAAAATATCAAAACCATTAACACATTAGAATGTGGAACTATTGAATTTTTTGGTACGTAGATAAAGTTATTTTGTTTCCATTTTATGTGAATATGCCACATGGCTTGTTTTTGGATCCTAGGAGGCTGTCAAGCTTTAAATAATTAATATTTTTTAATTGTTCAAAACTTTGAATGACATAGAAATTTTGTAATTATTCACAACTCTAAATGATGTGAGAGTGACATGTCTCAAAACCACATGGATTCTTTACTATGGGCCTGATTGGAGGAAATTAATGGTTTTCAGTTATTAATCCTAAGATCAAAATATATATACTAGGACATAGAAATATTAGATCCATTAATACATAAATTATATCAAAGTAACAAAACATGAAAATCCAAGGTTTGAGATAACTAAAGGTATTAATTTAAGCATAGGTTTTTACAATTTAAACTTAGGAAATATTTGATTTTATAGAAATAAATCTAGATGAGAAATGCATTATACCCTAGTCATAATTTTTTAGGCTCATAGCTCTCCAAATAGAGGGTTTTTAATTATTGGTCTCTATTTTTAAAATTTTAAAAATGGAGTGTGTGTGTGTGTGTGTGTGTGTGTGTGTGTGTGTGTCTGTGTGTGTGTGTGTGTGTGAAGGAATAATAGGTACATTCATCATGTTTTCCTATCTCTCCTTAGGATACTTTTTCTCCTTCCCTAATGGAAAAAGTGGTGTGACACAAAACTCATCCCACCATGTCTACCAACCTTTTGGGGATCCTACATCATCAAATCATTGGTCGATATGCCTCATCGTACTCTTCTTCATTTGTGTGTTTTATCTCTTTAATTTCATATGAATCACCCTCTACATATCTATAAGAATATTTTTGTTATGCACTAGATAATAATAATGGGGACACATCTTTTAACAAACCATATTATCTTATTACTTTCTCACATTGTATCTTCCTAATGATAATGAAAAATAAACTTTGATACCATCTTCTCAACCTAATTTATTATATACATATGACATCTTCACTTGAACATAGATGGTATTTATAAAGCTTCCAAGTCATGTCTCTTACCTAGATGGAATGTATGGCCCTCCTCTAGTAGGTGCTATTTTCATCCTTTTATCTCTTGGATCTTCGGGTGACCCATTTCCTTACATATAATACCTCTCTATCTTCTAGGGAAATGGGTAGGTTTCTAGTCCTATCCATTTATAGGTATTCATAGACCTAAATGTGTCTAAATATCCTTAATTTTATCCCACCACCGCTTACCTTAAATATGAATCTATAAAATTATTAATATAGATGTATGAATATACACTGTTACCAAACATATACTATCCTCATCACCTCAATTTACTATGTCACATATCAAACCTCATATGTGCATGATACACCTCTTATGTGAACTATGAAAAAGGATATCACTAGTATGATCAAGTATTTTTTACAATTGCACAACATCTCCATGTATGATATTAATTATAATCACCCCTCCTTCACTCTCTAATCTCATTGGAGATCTACCCATATAGTATTAGTGGGATAATATCTATGTATCCCACCTAGGTCTATATGGTGTACCTTGTCTTCCCCTTAATAGTAACCTCAATATCCTAGATACTTGATCCCATCATCTCCCTTTCTAGCAATCAAAAGGTATAGGCATCAATGTTTCACCACGTTGAAAAAATAGTGAGGCTAGCCAAGTCATAGGACATCGTGGGTAGGAATTCAATATGGCCTAAGACAATTGCATATAAATACTCCCAATCGGACCCTAGCTATTTTATTCTTTACAATACACTTCCATGCCACAATTCTCACATGTGTATGGGGAATGTATCAAAATAAATAAATATAATAATCAATATTTTATAATTGATATACATGTAGCATCAATATATATTACTAGTATATTTTAAGAAATAGAAAAATATGCAAATCCACAAAATTGTATTGTTTCCCTCCTAATAGTCTACAACCTTTAGTAGAACCATACTACTCTTTTTTGAAATACTATATATATTAGTGTGTTTTATCTCTTTAATTTCTTCTCTAAATTTTTATAAAATTTGAAAATTTAATAAATTCATCCAAGATTGAAAATTTTGGGTTTCAAATTAGTCACTAGGAGTGCATGATTGGCTCATGTTGTTGAAAATTGAACTAAGTTTAGTATGTGGTGTATAGATCCTTATCATTCACAAATGATAACCTTCAATCATAATTTATTTTTCAATATTAAAATTTAAAATAGATGTTTAGTTTACACTTCTACATTCACATGGGGATTTTATATATGTTGGAGAAAAAACACTAATGTCATCTTACCTGTTACTTAATATTAATTTAAACACTTATCAATTTCTAAGAAACATGCAAGTCTCTAAAGACATGTGCACTAGAATGATTTTTAGGATCAACATTAGTGCATGTTTATTATTGATATTGGGGTAAATTATCTCACATTTTTTTATATATTATAGATTTACTTTTGATATCTAACATTTTTGTGTCATTGTCTCGTAGGAGAAATACAATTAATTTTCTCAAGATCTAAGTATCACCATTCCATGCACTTCTAGAATCTCAAGGGGGAATATATATTTTATATTTATCTATCTTAGTACTCTAATTACTAGTGATGTCTAGTAAAAACATTATTATATATGAAAATTGGGATTGAGGGTGTGATGTCTTATGATAAGGTATTTTATTGGTTAGGTACACCCAAGTCCTATGATCTCATCTTGTCCTTTTTTTAATCCATTTGATATATTTTTTATGCCTTAATATGGTCCTAATTGAATTCAAGAAACATATAAATAAATAGGTACATTAGTGCATTTATGAGAATCTATAAGAGATTCAAGAATCTAAAGGAAATCTAAAATAGAACCTATAATTCGTTGCCACAACATTATATTGAGGCTTTACAAGATTTTTTAGAGAAATACAACATTTAGACAAAAATGAATGGAATGATTTAAATGAGAAAAATGATGGTGATGATGGTCATACAAATTTATCTCATCAATGAAATAATTGACTGACTTTGATGCAATGCACTGCACTCAACAACTATAAAAGTTTACAACTACTTCAGAGAAATTGAGTCAGTCCAAAAGTAGAATTCTCTTTTTCTGCCACGAATGCCTCTATGTTATCTTTGTAATATGTAAATCTTTTCTCATGTTGAGTATGGTCAACTTTCAAAGAGAATCTTAATTAATTGATAAACCACTCCTACAAGCAAAGTAGTGGAGACTTAATGTAACAACCATGAATGGTTAGTCTTGTTTTCAATGTCAGGGGATAGAATATTTGTCCACTTTTTTAATGATCAAAAGTTGTATAAATATTTATATTTGATTTGATAAGAGTAAAATAAGTACATATTTCATTATGTAATATTTTTTTTTTGATGAATATGCAACAATATTATGATTTTATATTTTCAAAGAGAAATATACAAAAAATAGTTTAAATATTTTTAATTTGGTAAAATATATCCTTAATATGTTGTTGGAAATATTGTCATTGATGTCAAAGGTCTAGCATTACTGGTGATAAAGGCCCATTACATTTAATATTGTTTGTAATAAATACATCTTGGCTAATTTGAGTTAATATTTATTTAATATTAACGACTATATTTTTGGTTTCATATGAGACAAAAGAAGGGCCCATTGAGAAGTCGAAGAACCACAGGGTAAAGACAAAAGAAGGATGGGACACATTTTCCCATGAAGAGTCATCTTGGGGAATTCCAAGAGTCACCAAGTGAAGACAAAAGAGTAAGGGCACAATTTCTCATGAAGGGACACTTTGAGGAATATGAAAAGTCACCAAGATGAGGATAAAAGATGGAAGGGCATTTTTGATCATGAAGGGTCACCACATGACTTTTCAAAGGCAAGGATATGATGGGCCATACAAGTTTGGTGCCATTTTCTATGAGGATTGAAGGGTCACAAAGGGGGAAGGCCAAAGGTCATTTGGAAATCTATAAATAAAGGCTTGAGAAGCCATTTGTAATATGGAAGATAGAGGTTGATTTTATATTGTAATATCTAGCTTAGAAGAGCAATTGTGAGAGATGAATATGATTTGTATTTGTTATATCTAGCTTAGAAGAGCAAAGGTGAGAGAGAGGAAAGAGATGTTGTATTGAACTATCATTTATTGAGATAGAAACATTGAGAGATAGGTGTGTGGTATACACAAAGGGGTTGGTGCTCTTGTGGGTTGGTGCTCGGCAAAGGGGTTAGTGCTCTTGTGGGTTGGTGCTCATGAATAGTTGCTGGGTTGGTGCTCGATAAAGGGGTCTGAAGCTCATGTGGGTTGGTGCTTATGAATTGTAGCTGAGTTGGTGCTCGGCAAATGGGTATGGTGCTCTTGTGGGTTAGTTCTCATGAATATACTTGAGATTGTTCTCCATGGTTTTTCCCACATTGGGCTTCCACATTATATCTAGTGTCTCTCTCTATCTTGTGTGGTGTTTATTTTTTGACTTTTATTGCATATCTTGAATGTTTGATTAAGTTGAATTTGTTTAAGGGAAAGTTTTATAAGATATATGATATAATGATTCACCCCCCCCTCTTAGTATATCTCATGCTTAACAATTGGTATTAGAGCAGGTTCTTTTTTGAAAAATTTTATAGCTTGAAGGTAGATTGAGAAAGCACAATGGCTGGGTCATAGGAAGGATTTTATAAAAATAAGGTATATTTGTTTGATGGGATGAATTATGATTTTTGGAGCATGAGAATGAAGGTTTATTTGATGGCCCTTGGATTCGCCATATGGAAAGCAATGGTGGAGGTATATGAAGAGCCACAGACATCTACAATTACTCCAGTAGAAAAGAAGGCAAGTGAATGTAATGCTAAAGCTTTAAATTCTATTTTATGTGGTTTATGTGAATCTGAATTTGTTAAAGTTATGCAATTTAAATCTACTCATGAAACTTGGTTAAAATTTGAGAATATTTACAAAAGTGATGGAAAGGTTCAACGAGCTAAGTTGCAGACTTTTAGAAGGCAGTTTGAAAGTTTGAAAATGGAAGAAGAAGAAGATACAACAAGTTATCTCTTATGACTTGATCAGATAGTAAATCAGATTCAAGGTCTTGGAGAAACATTGGAAGAGTCAACGATGGTGCAAAAGGTTTTGAGATCTCTACTAATGAGATATGATGCAAAGGTTTTGGCAATTGAGGAGATGAAGAATTTAGCCAAGCTAAAGATGGATGAGCTTCATGGTATTCTCACGGCATATGAGATGCAGACAGAACAAGATAAACCCTCAAAGAGAGAAGCATCTTTTAAGACATCAAAGAAGGAGAAAGCTAAGATTCAAGAATCAAGTGATAGTTCCAGTGATGATGAAAATGACAATGGAGCACTTTTCATTCACAAGCTGAAAAGAAGAACAGGTAAATATCAAGGAAAATTACCTTTTAAATGTTTTAATTATGGAAAGATTGGACATTTTTCAGCTAGATGCCCAAATAGGATTAATGATGATGAAGAAGAAAAGCCTACAAATAAGAGAATTTCAAAGGCAAATCAAAGAACAGATTCTAGAAGAAGAGTCTATATTCTAAGGATCTTAGCTCAGTCAAAGATAGTGGAGTCAGTGATTCAGAAGAAGAAGAGATTCTATTCATGGCCATACATGAAGATGATCAAGAAGAAGAGGAGAAAGCTGAAGTGAATATGGAAGGAGAACTCATTTGTGCCCTAGAAGAGTTAAAAGCTGTTGAGAAGAAGAACCGGAGATTAAAGTGCCAGATCAAGAAAAATGAATAGGAGTCAAAGGAAATGATTGAAGATCTACAAGAACACTTTGAAGAAGCCAAGAAGAATGAAGAAGATCTCACAGCATAGTTGGAAATATAAATAAAATAATGTGAAAGGTATGTTATTGAAATTGCCTCTTTAAAAGAAGATATTACGAAAGCAGTTAATGATAAAGTAGTGAGTGATTCAAAATTTGAGGATAGCACTAACATGTTGAATAAGATATTGGAAAGTCAAAAAGCAAATTCAAATAAGACAGGTATTGGATTTGAAAAGAAAAAGAGCTATGTTTAAGCTCTTACAAAAGAGGAAACAAAAAGGGGAGAAGTAAATAATACAGAGGACATTCCAGAAAGAGATGGATGGAGAGAACAAAGCTACAAAAGGCAATCAGGTTAGAGATATATAGATAGGTCTTATTTTTATGGCTATTGTTTTTATTGTAATGGATATGGTCACAATAAATTAGAATGTAGAAAAAGAGATAACAATTTTAGAAATAATGAGAAGGGAAGTCAAGTAGAGTCAAGCAGAAGCCACAACTCTTTTGCTCCTCTATCAAGCTTTGATGAAGAGACCATAGTGTGCTACAAGTGTAACAACTTTGGACACATAGCTCGGTATTGCAGAAGCATGTTTGAGTTAGTTCAAAAGGATAAGAGTTTCAAAGCTCCATTCATCAAGAATAAGGATCAGAGTGTCAAAGCTCCATTCATCAGGAAGAAGGTTCAGACATGTTCATGGCAAAAGAAACAACCTAAAGATTCTATGTTGGTGCAAACAGCTCTGCATGTAAGAAGTAAAGATCAACCATGGTTAATTGATAGTGGATGATCGAGACATATGACAGGAGATAAAAGTAAGTTCATATCTCTAAAGAAGATCAATGGTGGTACAGTGAGATTCAGAGATAAAACCACTACCAAGATAGCCAAAAAAGGTACTTTGAGTTTGGATTATGGTAGAACTAAGACTAAGAATGTTTTGTATGTAAAAGGTCTTAAGCATAATCTATTAAGTGTTAATCAAATTTGTGATCAAGGATACACATTAATGTTTCATGCTGAAGGTTATGAAGTTAGAAGAAAAGATTCAAATGAGTTGATTGCAGATGCTCAAAGGACAAGGAACAATGTATATGTATTGTCAGATATCTTCTCAAAGGCATGATCAAAGGACACATTCACAGATCGGTGAGAGGAGTTGGGAGTAATTTCTATTACTTCCTACCATTGATGTTCAGCATCATTTGAGGGGGAGCTAAGTGTTAGCTCCATGTAGTCCCTTTGCCATTGATGTCAAAGGGGGAGAATAATAGGTACAAGTATAGGTGCAAAAATAGGTACAAGGAATAAGTACAAGTTACTATAGTAAGGGGGAGTTATTGTATGGTTTCAAATGATAGTATGTGCAGGTGACAGGATATGGCAGTTTCAAGATTGAGGTTACCATCAATGACAAAGGGGGAGATTGTTGGAAATATTGTCATTGATGTCAAAGGTCTAGCATTATCGGTGATAAAGGCCCCATTGCATTTAATGTTGTTTGTAATAAATATATCTTGGCTAATGTGAGTTAATATTTATTTAATAATAATGAATATATTTTTGGTTGCATATGAGACAAAATAAGGGCCCATGGAGAAGTTGAAGAGCCACGAGGTAATGATAAAAGAAGGATGGGATGCATTTTCCCATGAAGAGTCATTTTGGGGAATTCTAAGAGTCAGCAAGTGAAGACAAAAGAGTAAGGTCACAATTTCTCATGAAGGGACAGTTTGAGGAATACGAAAAGTCACCAAGATGAGGACAAAAGATGGAAAGGCATTTTTTATCATGAAGGGTCACCACATGACTTTTCAGAGGTAAGGATATGAAGGGTCATACAATTTTGGCACAATTTTCCTTGAGGATTGAAGGGTCAAAAAAGGGGAAGGCCAAAGGTCATTTGGAAATCTATAAATAAAGGCTCGAGAAGCCATTTGTAATATAGAAGATAGGTTGATTTTATATTGTAATATCTAGCTTAGAAGAGCAATTGCGAGAGATGAATATGATTTTTATTTGTTATATCTAGCTTAGAAGAGCAAAGGTGAGTGAGAGGAAAGAGATGTTGTATTGAACTATCATTTGTTGAGATAGAAACATTGAGAGATAGGTGTGTGGTATACACAAAGGGGTTGGTGCTCCTATAGGTTGGTGCTCACGAATTGTTGTTGGGTTGATGTTCGGCAAAGGGGTTGGTGCTCATGTGGGTTGGTGCTCATGAATAGTTGCTGGGTTGGTGCTCTGAAAAGGGGTTTGAAGCTCCTATGGGTTGGTGCTCAGTAAAGGGGTATGGTGTTCTTGTGGGTTGGTTCTCACAAATATACTTGAGATTATTCTCCATGGTTTTTCCCACATTGGGTTTCCACGTTATATATGGTGTCTCTCTATATCTTGTGTGGTGTTTATTGTTTGACTTTTATTGCATATCTTGAATGTTTGATTAAGTTGAATTTGTTTAAGGGAAATTTTTATAAGATATATGATATACTGGTTCACCTCCCTCTCATTATATCATGTGCTTAACATATGTTTGATTAGGTCTTCAAAATATGTAGGCTCTTCCTTCAAGGTGATGCATGAGTATTCTAGGGGAAATCCAATCTTGCATCAATCAACAATATTTTCTTGCCTTTAATCTTAGTTTGTAGCTCAATGTTCAAGTTACAGGGAGTCATTATAGGTTAATCTCTGGCTTCATCTATGTTCAATGCATTTTGAAATGCATGAAAACCCTAGAACGGTGAAGCCTAGACTTAGAGATAGACTTCATGTTATTTTTATTAATAACCTTGTTAAGGGAATTTGTTTGGACAACTTCCAGATAGACTCCATGTAATTTAGGACCGACAGTTTCTCATAGAACTCACATGGAATGTTGTCAATTCTAGGTTAGTTTTCAAATTCCATCTACATAGTGGCCTCTTGAAGTTATTTAATGGAAAACAATTGATCACAATCCACTCTCGAAGCTCTAGTGAGCTTGCAAGGCACAATATAAAGTTATTGGAAGAGATCCTAATCTTATTCTAGCAATGAGGGTTAAGCAGAAAAAACTTTGTGATATTGTGAACCAAAGTCTTTCAAAATATCGATAAGGATTGTAAAGAAGGAGCAAGATTTCATGATAGATTTTATATGATAAATCACTTTCCTATAATAGAGAAAAGCAAATAATTATTTAAAATCTCTATATGTAATTTTCATCCAATTCATTTTTATTTGAATCTGAGCTCCTTGAACTTGATAATTATCTTCAAATATCTAGTTTGTGCCATCACATAGCAGTCTAGAACTATAGATCCTTATTGAGAGGAGAGATCTCTAATTCCTATGAAATATGAACATGTTCATGGTATGAAGGCTCATGGGCATTATGACAAAAAATGATTACTTGTTTCCCATAAATGCAAAGAAAGGTGGTTATCCTTCTAATGGTATCACCCCATATTAAATCCATCCAAGATCACCATGGTTCAACAAGGACTAATATTCTAGTTTTTATGAATGTGATTCTTGGTCCATGAGTGGTAAATATGATCAACATTAAGATAAAATTTTATTATGGACACTCTTGGAGAGGAAGAGAGCCATTCTAGCTCAAACTTCATGGGCAGGTTGTCTAAAAGAAGAGCATTAGGAATGAAAACTATAGGTTGGTCAAAATTATTGAAAAATGAAAAGATGCTTTTTTTTATTAGCATGGCTCTGTTAAGCCTCTTGAAAACCCTATAATTACCTTGCTAAATATTAGACCACATAAACCATTGTGAGGTGGCTAGAAGATAATGATGGTGTTTAGGGTGGAAGAGAGTGAGTTTAATGCACAAGTAAAACCACAACTCTCATCTTTTGGCACATCAACACATTGAGATCAACTTCTCTTTATCATCATGAGACTATACCATGTTCAAATCTCTACAAAGGATCCAGTTGGCATTAGGAAATGAATATGTCAAGCAATGCCAAAACTTCACCCTTTCTACTATGTCATTAGATGCATAAACATTCACAATACCAAGGGCAAGGCCATTAAACACAAATAGGATCCACATAACATGATGAGTAGTATTTGATCAACAACTAACATCATTATATGAAAGGGATGGGGAAATTAAAGTTACCAGTCCCCCATGTCCCATCTCATGGTTAGTCATCTAGAAGATAGTCCCATACCAAATCATTATAATGGTGGATGTGAGAGAAAATTGAGAGATTATAACCTTTTATAGACATAATATTTTTATATTTGCATAAACATAAAATTTACTGCAATCAATATATCTATGATTAATGTAAGTAAGACCATGTACATTCCAAGAGTACAAATCAATGATCTATCTCAATTTGTATAGTGGTTTCCTCACCAATCTCAACTTACGCAAAAATGTTATTAGCCAAGTATGATTGATGTTACGTCTCATAAAATTGCCTAATTGAAAACTTCACCACTTTTCTTAAATATATTCACCATTATGTAAAGGTAGTGAAGGGTTGAATTCAAAGTGGTAAGCTATATTATGATCTAACTCCACGAAGTTCTCAACCGCTCTTGATATAATTTCCATCGAAGAAGGAAATGATCATTTGGAAGCTATCGATTGGCTTTGAGAAACTAAAAATACATATGCAAATTGAGGGTTGTGAAGTAGTGGTGGTGCTACTTATTTGATAGTAGAAACAAGATGGTGGGTAGATAAAGAACCTATTATGTATGTGTACACAATCGTTGAAGCCTTGCTAGCTAAATGTGTATTTTAATTATTTGAAATTTTAGTCCATCAATATGTGGATGTTTGAGCATTTATTTTCACCTCAAGAGAGCTTGTTGGAGGTGGTGGGGGTTTGGCATTGGCCATTAATTTCCATTCATAGTTTTTGTGGTCTATAACTTGGAAAAGGAATCAAGTGTTTGGAAAATGTATATAAATCACATTTTGTTTGATCTTTTTATTGCTTAATTGAATGTTAATGGTCTCTTTAAAATCTTTGGAAAGATCTAGTTCAATGTAAATTCATTTTTGATGTTGGACCACATATAATTTATCATATTCAAACCTTATAAAATACCCTAAGGGTTTGACCAACTACTACATAAAATCCCACAAGGGCAAGGGGAGGTAAGGTAACTCTATATAAATATGGGCTTAGAGATTAGCATATTGAAAAATGAAAAAGTTTTCAATCTATTAGGAAAATACTATCATATTATTTCAAATGAACTAAGGTGCATAAGTATTAATAACATGATAATGGTTAGCATTGGGTATGTTCATGAATTTGGGGGATAATTTCATGGAGATTCCCTTAAACGTGTATGTGTTATTCCCATAACACGTACATGTTATGTGAATAATGTGTACATGTTATTAACATTATGGCTTGGTAATTATTGAGCCATAACATGTATGCATTAAAATAATGTGTATATATTATGGTAATGCATACATATTACTTGTTTAATTTAAAAAAAAATTCATAGCATAACGCTGCCTCTTACCATTTTTATAACTCCCAAATGTTATTCCATGATCATGTTTCTCCTCCAAAGACCTTAAAACTCTCTAGAATTCCATTGGAAAGATTGAAACATCTTGAACTTCACCATGCCACCACATAGATGAGGTAAGTGATAAAAAACTACACCTATTAACCTTATATTTAATCATTTTTTTAATTTTTTACATTGTTTAATTTGTACATTGTCTATTTTGAACAAAATAATCCACTACTAGAGACCATAACCATCCTCCTAACCCTCCACATCACCTTACTATTCATGTAGCTAACCCTTAACTTGAACCTCCTAATCTTCTAGCTAACCCTCCACCTAGCCCTCCCAATCCTCTGACTAACCCTTATATTCCTCCACCTAACCCTCCAAATCCTCTAAATAACCCTCATATTCCTCCACATAACCCTCCTACAATTCCACAAGATCCCCTAGATAGCTAGGAGTATCTAGCTACACACATTATGGGAAACAAAATTGAAATTAAGAAGTTAATAAAGAGGATGAAGGATCCCACATCCACCAACACCCACCACACCTATCTATCCAATAACTTAGAGTCATTATTAGGTCAAGTTGACTCGATAATGAGTTAAATTGATAGATGGGAATCATATTAGGATAGTTTTAGGGATTATTATGCTGATGAATTATGAACACATCATAGCCAAAATATCTATCACCAATTCATGAAACTAGGCCGATAACCTTAACAATATGTTTTCAAAAGATGGCTTTGAGTTCTATGATTACTTAACCATTCGCCATTAAAGTAAGCCATCGATTAGAGAGGAAAAAACATGAAAATAGTAGTAAAATAATGTGTGTTAATTTTGACAACATAAATCCCTCTTTTTATTATGCAATATGGATTATGTTTGTAAACTAAATCAAAGGAAGAAATAAAGTGGTGGATTTTTTAAAAGATATTAGTGAGTGATGTGAAGGTGATTAGAGATGCATAAGATGCATTATATGATGTATATTATTTTTTGATTACAAGGGACATGAGCAGAAGGGAAAGCATGTAGTGAAAGTGATAGTGACAATGATAATTATAGTTGTAGTTTTAGGGATAGGGAGATTATAGAACCTCAAGTTGTGTCTGTATATACCTAATGTAATTAATGGCCTCCTCAAACATTATGGTTGTGTAAATCTTGGTTGATATTTATCCCAATCCTCCATCTAGAATTCATCTCTTCAATAAACTAAATTTGTGGATGATGCTTTTCCTTCTAGCATGAGCTAGAACTTTACCCTAAACCTAAACCTGGATACCACATTTAGATCTATACCCTATTACCACATATTATAGAGTTTCACATTTCCCACTCTCACTAATGGCCCACTTCATCTCCATCTCCATCTCACCCTCCTGATTATCATTATTATTCATACCAATACCATATGATCCCTAAAATATAGAGTTATTATAAACATCCATATCCATTTTACGTATTAAAATGAATAACTTCATTTAAAATGGTTATAGAGGAGAGATAAAGATAATGATCAAAAATGATGATAACATGATAAGTAGAGGTACTTAAAAGTGTGATTAATTATCAAATATAATTATAATTTGGATGATTTATATGTACCTTGTTACTACATAATCCATAGTTTCACATTGTCCACTCCCACTAATGGCCCACTCCATCTCCATCTCCATCTTGCCCTCTTGATTATTATTATTATTATTATTATTATTATTATTATTATTATTATTATTATTATTATTATTATTATTATTATTATTATTATTATTATTATCATTATCATCATCATCATCATCATCATCATCAACACCATTTGATCCTTCAAATATATAGACTTAATATAAACATCCATATCCATTTTAAGTAGGAAAATGGACAACTTCCTCACTTAAAATTCTTTTAGAAGAGAAATAATGATAATTATCACAAATGATGATAACATAATGAGTAAAGTCACTTAAAAGTGTGCTTAATATCAAATATAATTATAATTTGGACATTGTACATGTACCCTATTACAACACAGCCCATAGTTTCACATTTCCCACTTTGACTAATGACCCACTCCATCTCCATCTCCATCTCACCCTCCTCATTATCATTATTATTACCAATACTATTTGATCCTTCAAATATAGAGTTAATATAAACATCAATATCCATTTTAAGTAGTAAAATGAATAACTTCCTCATCTAAAATGGTTGTAGTGGAGAGGAAATGAAAATTATCACAAATGATGATAAAAAAATGAGCAGATGTACTTAAAAGTGTGCTTAATTATTAGATATTATTATAATTTAGATGTTGTACATGTACCCTATTACCACATAGTCTAGAGTTTCACATTGTCCAATCCCACTAATGGTCCACTCCATCTCCATATCCATCTCCATATCCATATCCATCTCAGCCTCCTAATTATCATTATTATTATTACCAATACCATCTGATCCTTCAAACATAGACTCAATATAAACATCTATATCCATTTTAAGTAATAAAATAAACAACGTCCTTATTTGAAATGGTTGTAGAGGAGAGCGAATGATAATGATCACAAATGATGATAACATAATGAGCATAGGTACTTAAAATTATGCTTAATTATCAAATATAATTATAATTAGGACATTGTACATGTAACCTATTACCACATAGTCCATATTTTCACATTATCGACACCCACTAATAACCCACTCCATATCCATATCCATCAGCATCTTTATCTTTCCTTCCTCATTATCATTATTATTTTTACCAATATTGTCTAATCCTTCAAATATAGATTTAATATAAACATCCATATCCATTTTATGTATTAAAATGAACAATTTCCTCTTTTAAAATGGTTGTAGAAGAGAGAGAATGATAATGATCACAAATGATGTTAACATAATGAGTAGAGGTATCGATTCAACTTTTTTAGTGTTTATGTAGTTTAAACCCTAGGTTGTTAAAGGGTCTGAGTATAGTAAATTAAGGTAGAAATATAAAATAAATATAACCATTAATTTGTAACAAAATTGACCTAGTTTGACCTTTCTAAAAATATAAATAAATGATGTAAATAAGTACTTAGCTATAAATATACTAAGATGGATGATCTGGAGGTTGAAAACTAGAACATAAGATAATCAAGGTGTCATAAATAGGGTCTAGGTGTTATAATCCTTCCTACATCATAATGCCCTAATTAGATATTAGTGCCATATGGTTTTAGAATCCTCCTTTGGCACTAATGTCCTCTTTACAAATGATTTATGGGTTTTATAGACAAGGTCTTATTCTATTTCTAGTCTAAATTTTAGGTATCTATGATGAATATGTTTTATTATAGCTCTATTTTCCTCTAAAACCCTAGGTTTCCACGCTTGTAATGGTTTTGAATGAACACTGTGACAAAAGGGGTTAGTGAATCTAATGTGTTGGATATGTGATCCACACAACTATGTGTGCACACTACCTAGATACTAATAGTCTGAGGAGGGATCAACCCTGATGTAGTTCTCCCACCTAAGTGCTTGGTGCAAGTGGAAGTGAATGTTAGAATGCTTGAGTGTGAAGTATGAGAGGAAACCTTATAGGCCACTTGAGATACGAATACCTACGCTAGTGATGTATTATTAAATTTATGAGATGTCAATATAATATTGGAATAGTTGGGATCTTACCCTTAATGTGAAGTGGTAGTTTTGTGTGCTTCTTAGTGATAATATCTACCTAGGGTGTAAGAGTTTTAGAGTAGTGTTTATATAGTGTTCTAATAAAAATGACTTGGGAGAGTGTCTTAAGAATAGGTCTAGGCTGACCCTAATCCTCTTAGGGAGATTTAAATTATCTTTTAGAAGGTGTATAAACCTAAATCACTAATGACTTTCTACATTATGGGTCTCATGTGGTGTTCTATAAGCTTGTGTGTTATTTATAGTTTCTATGTGACTAAAAGTGGATCAAAAGGGCCCCTAAGATGGGTCATGTGTTATACTAAGGTTAAATTGACCTCAAGTATACATCCACAACATGGATGGTAATTTTTAGATGTTTACATTTGCCACCCATTTATTCTATAAACATAGTAAGGTGAAATTACTAAGATAAAAGAAAAAGAAGCTTACTTAGACTTAGATGTGAGGCAAGATCCATGAATCTAGATCTGATTATGTGAAGCATGATATATTTTTTGTCCTATAAAATAAATGTGCATAGATTAGTCCTTACTTAAGAGATATCAAAATAAAAATCAAAAGTAAATAGATAAGAGAGAGGAAAGAAATAGATACAACTCACTAGATACGTGAACTAATTCATAATTTTGGTGCTAACCTATGTGTGTGCATGTTGATAGTGATCAATCGATGAAAAATTTAAATTGAGATGATGGCTTGACTAATATCGATGTGTGGGTGGCTTCATAAATCAATCCACTTTTTACTCCATCATTGCCCACCTTTGCTTGGTGGATCATGGCCTATGAATACGTTGGATTGGACTGATGGTGTGTCCATATTTCTCATATAGGTGGATCAAGAACTGAAGTAGACTATGAATCTATCAATGCCTACCCATGTGTATTATATGTATCCAAAATTTAAATTACATAATGTAACTAAAGATGTGTAACTATCTTTAGAATTATATATGTCAATTCTATGGGCACTCAAGAATATTAAGTGGCTCTGGGCCACTTAAGAATGTCAACCACTATAGATGGAGTAAGGCATGAATCTAGTTTATAACTTCTAACATGGTGTCTAATTCATAAAATGTAGAGATGACATGAATTTTTTCTTTCCATCTAATCAACTAGTGTATAAATAAGCATATAAAACAATGTGTCATGCACATGCCCCCAAATCTAATCTTTGAGTATATGGATTCTAGATTTAGTTGTATTAATCTATATCTAAGCATTTGAATTGAAATCAGAATGCTAATTCTATGCATGATAAACTTAATCTAAGGAAATTGGTATGAATCTGAACTAAACTAAGCAAAAATCGGTAATTTATAATTAAACCTTTACAAATATGGATTGTATCTATTGTACTTTTATATCTAAATATATAATTTCCTAAAAGTAAGGCTATTGGATAGGAGCACCATATCTTTTATATTAGAACCAAGTAATAGTAGTGTCTTGGGAACTAATGTCCATGTATTTTGATTTCTATGAAAGTATAATTAATCTTGGTGTCACTATTCCCCACTATGTTTTACTAAAACTAATTTTTGTATTCTATGCCTATGTTCTTAAAATTGTACTATGAGAGCATTCAAATAGCTTGATATCTATGACAAATCCTTGTGAATTCCCACTCTTTTGAGGGAGTTCTTGTACTTGTGTAAGAACTATCCTTAACATAAAAAAAACTCTACAAAATGTGTGTTAGTTATAGTATATATGTTATCTACATAATAAACAAATGTTATGTGCATACATAACATTAGAATGTAAGCTAATCTAAGCATACATTTGTAGTCTACAATGTATGTTAGGTCTATAATTCATAATATTATCAAGATAGATATAATAATGTATATAAACAACAAAGCTAAGTGATAACTAAGTAATTACCTAGGTGGTGGGGCATGATGTCCATCATGATACCCAAGTAGCAAGGGGAGATACATGAGGTCCCTCATGACATCTAGAATTATATTGTGTAATAATAAGGAAACAAGTGTCATGGCAATGACACATACAAGAAAGCATACATACGACACACATGAGGCACACAATGTAGGTTAAGGGGCCAAAATCTAAGGGACAAGGGCACATGTCACCAAAATTGATAAAGCAAGACATGCAAGGACATGTTCCAATGTCTACATACAAAAAAAAGGAAGCAAGTTGGATTAGAAACACATGGAAGGACATGTTTACATGTTCCCAAACACAATTCGAAAGGCACATACAAGGACATAGACACATTTCCAAAGCATATATATAATTAAAATAAATTGTCTATAGCCATAAAGCAATGGAATATTCAAATTCCCTCAAAAATAAGAAGTATAGAGACACAATCAAGTCTAAACTAGGAAATCTATAAAATGAAAGTATGCATGAACATGTGATATAAATCTATATAAGAAAAAGGATGTACATAAGTGTTAGGTCATTTATGATCGAAGGTAGTTTGTATTTATTTAATATTTTTAGATTTATTTATTTAATTATTTTGGCTAGTTGTCAAGTTAATTAAATCTTGTTAGTTGGTTTTTTTAAAACCAACTTAAGCAAGATTTTTTAAAATCTTGTTGATGTATGAAAATAAAGCTAAGTTGAACATTGAATATATTTCATGATTATTCCTCATGTCATAGGCCTGAAAAATGGTATCAGAGCTTGACAATTTGAAAAGGTAAAGTGGAGGAAATTTTAGAGCAAGATTACTCATGAAGGATGACTAAGGATTTGATTTGAATGAAATGTAGTAGTACGTTGACTTATACATCACCTGAAGACAACTTCTATGCAGTCAAACATGACATTTTATGTTCATCAATATCCATGATTTTCTCCAAACTAATTGGCTCTAGTAGCAATAAAGTAATTAACTTCTCTATTGGAAATATCACTCCATGAGTTATTTTTAATCCCACAATAGTGGAACACAACTTGATTACTTATATGGCATACTCAACATGAAACTATTAAGCTTCCAATGATAAATTATTGACTCATATATCATACTCACTCATGGTATAGTCTTTTGATTTTAAAAATCAATTCTATTTTTCTCATTATTTAGATCCATTGTAGTCGTATGAATTTCACATTCTTCCTGAATGATTCAACTACTATTTTGTCAAGGTGGAAGCCATGTAGCATAATAAATCTCAGTATGGTGCAGAATATTTTATATTTTCTTTCAAATCATAAAATATAATAAGCCAAGACTTTAAGCCACATTTTGAAGAGGAAATCAAATGGCTCTAACCATTAAAGAGCAAGTATTTTATAACAATTCCATCCATTTTTATGCATCACACCATATATGGCATTCTCCAAAAAGGGCATAATATAGTTTATAGCACAATGGTTAAATATATCATCCTTTAATTTTTCAATTATATTCTATGGGCTCTGCCAAAACAAAGACTACAATTAAAGTGAAACAAATCAATTTCTAGAAGGTTAAAACATTTTTTCCATACACATATGTATATGTTTTTTACTTATTCCAATTATATGCATTAAATTAAAAAAATTTTATCATATTATATTTTAATAAAGTTTGGAAATGAGTTGGATGGAGTAGATTTTGTTAGTCACTTGTTTAAAAGGTCAAGGTTTAAAACCCATTGGTATATCTTTTGATCAAAATTATTTTTTTATCTTAATTTTTGTGTCAATGGAGTTATAAGTGGTGGAACAGATAATTTTTAGTGCAATAAGGGTGTAATTTTTTTGTTACAAGTTTATATTTTTTTGTGAATATAATCTATCTATTAGGTAAAGGCCAAAACCTGATAGCTTTCCTTCTTTTGATATCACCATGGAAAAAATTATAATCTTAATCTCTAAAAATAGATGCTTAACACCATCAAATCACAAGGAATGGTCAATGAATATGAAAAACACACTTATTTTTAATGATTTATGGGAAATAACTAAAAAATAAACCACACCACCAACTCAATCTACCAAATTGATTGAGTTTTAAAGGTGTGATAAATATGCCCTTGCTTTGTTAAAATCATTGTATTCAGCTTAGGCAATTATCCATCTTGAAGCCATTAAAGGTAATGCCTAGAAATATAGTAAAGTGTTAAAATATTTATATGACAAATAACCTACATATAATAATATTGATCTCTTAATTTAGTTACTCAATAACAAGCTTATTATTGATGGATATGTATCCAAATATCTTTCTGAATAAAAACATTGAAATAAGAGTACTACAAACTAGTGGTAAAATTAATGATGACATGTTGATTTATATCACACTAGATGGCCTTAGTTCTACATACACTAATTTTGTTGAAATATTACATCTTAGTGATAAGATTAATGGTGCCACATTTGAATCTATTTGTGAGTTATTGACTCAACATGAGCAATAATTTACAAAGAAGAAGATTATACATACTAAATAGGCTCACTATACAAAGAATAGGTCCTATCATAGAAATAATTTCCGTGTATAGTGATAGTTTCAGGAATCACCCTTTGAAACACTCTCCTACTCATTCTCTGAGACACTATCCATACCATTCTATAAGGTCTCCACAACATTCTTTGAGACACTCTCTAGGACCTTCAAAATGCAAACATTACCATAGTTGTTATTCTCACTCATGTGGTTCTTCTAGTGATTTAGCTTTGTATGGATGTCATTGGCATAAAAAAGAGCCTAGATTTTTAAAATGTGGTGGTATTGGATATCTTGTAGATGTATGTCCTTGTCAACAACCCCTCTCTCCACATAAAAATAAAGTTGAGTAAAATTATGTGGATCATTCTAGTAGTATATCTTCTAGCTATTAGGCTCAAGATCAGGATCTATTGTAGTAACATTTTTTGTCTTGTGTTATTTCTTTCAATTTAATTTTATGATTTTTATATCTAATATTATTGACATGCAAAATAAAATATTTTTTGATTTACACAACTTCTCACCTATCTCCTAATAAGAGAATAGGATATAACATTTGTTTGGTCTTTAATAATTCATTGGTGATAGTACGAGATGATAGGAGTTACTAGCACCTTCAATGTTGAGAAAAGGTCATCATATTTTATACATCAGGGAGATGTGATATATAGAGTATTAGTTGGTCACTTTTATAGGTTTCTGGGTGGATTCTTATGTGGATCAATGTATTTGGATAGGATTTGATTATGTTCTAATATAGTATGATATGATGCTCATAGGGGATGATCAAGCCTTGACCATGTTCATTAGCCTTTTATGCCATAACTCATAGGGTAAGCTTTTGTATGGATCGACATCCATTTTGGTCAGTACCAGGATGTATATTACCCTAGTTGTAGTTGTTTCAAAGTTCCTTTGATGACTTCAAAGTAATTTCTCCTATTCTTTCATCTTTCATACCCCTTTGGATCAAGGGGGAGTTTACTGGGTCATTTATGATCCAAGGTAGTTTTTATTTATTTAATGTTTTCAATTTTGTTTATTTAATTGTTTCAGTTAGTTTTAGGTTTAATTAAAACCTATTAGTTGGTTTCTTTGTACCCAACTTGATAAACCTTTTTAAAAATCTTGTGGATGTAAAAAAATAATCTAAGTTAAACATTTAATATATTTCATGATTATTCCTCTCATCCAAAGCCTAAATAATAAGTTGAGTCTAAATTACTATTAGTCAACAATTTTTTTGAGTAGGTGTAAGATGATCAATATCAATATATAAAAATGGTAAATATGTAATGTAGAGTTTATAAATATGTAATCTGACAATAGAAACTATGTATAGGATTCCCCCAAATATCTGAATGTATCAAATGAAGAACTTGTGTATCTTTGTATATGCCCCTAGTGGGTAGATAGAAATAAATTTAGATCTGTATAGTGGAACTAGGTCATGTAAATATCTATGAACACTCGACAAGAATAAGTGAAGTATTGTATGTATGATAAAAACTGAGTATACTAAGATAGCTAACATATGTACTACCTAGAAAGTATAAGAAGTGTAAACATAGAAATGCATATAATCTATGATTTTTATTTTTTGAGTAAATATATAAATGTTTTTGTGTTTTGACATCATATATTGTTTTTTTATATTTTTGGATATAAGCTATGTATAAGTAACATAAACATGAAACTATATACAAGGAGAAAGAGTGAATGATAATATGTACAACAAAGGAAGAACATATCAACCGATGAGTCTCATATGAGGCTCACTATCAATGTGGCATGTGTCAAATAAAGAGACAATAATCATGTGTGTTGTATGAAAAGGTAACTAAGGTCTCAAAAGCAATTGTACTGAGTGATCTATAGTTATCACTACTGGTGAAGTGGTTCTACGAATATGTGAACCTGATTGGGGTGCCTTTTAAACTATATGGGGATTAGGGACCCATATGGTAGATGTTATGGTTGGTATGGATGCCCTATTAAGGATTATTTCATATAATTTGGACTTATACCCACTAAATTGGAGTGGAGAAAATTTTATCCAAAATAATTTTCTTTTATTTCAAATAAAATGGACTGTTTCAAACCATTTGGGTCATAGATCAATTTTGAATGAATTGGACTATTTTTAATAATTTGGACTTATACCCCATAAAGTAGAGTGGAATTTTCTCTAAAAAATTAATTTCATATATTCTAAATAAATTAGAGTGTTTAAAACCATTTGTAAATAGATCATTTTGAATAGATTGGGCTATTTTAAATAAAATGGACTTATACCCACTAAAGTGGAGTGAAGAGAATTTTCTCCAAAAATAATTTGTTATATTCAAAATAAATTTGGCTGCTTCAAAGCATTTGCACATAGATCATTTTAAGTAAATAAGGCTATTCTAAATAATTTAGGCCTATACCTATAAAATAGAGTGATTTAGAAGAAGTTTTTTTCCAAACATAAATTTTGTTTATTCCAAATAGATTAGTCTATTTCAAACCATTTGACATAGATCATTTCGATTAAATTGGGATAATTTAAATAATTTGAAATTATACCCACTAAAGTAAGGTGGAGAATATTTTCTCCATAAATATGTTTTTTATATTCCAAACAAATTTAAATATTTCAAACCATTTGGGAGCAGATCATTTTAAATAGATTGGACTATTTTGAACTCATGGTACCCTTCTGGGCCTTCATATTGATCATTGATCCTTTGAAGTATCTTGTATTGCTCAAACACATGGCACCATTTGACTGGTCAAATTATGGATGAAAACATATTAAGCAATCTAGTTCATCTACATAATAAAATATCTTGAAAATTGTTTATTGTTTATTGGGAAGATCTTCTGAATAAGCAAGTGTCAATATACTAAGTCAATAATTTTAAGGAATCTCCAACTATAAATCAAATTTCACTAATAACTAGAGCAAAGTAATTCTAAATTAGAATCGATTGTTTTGAAATTAATTGAACTATTTTTGAAATAATTTAGAATTGAATTGTATGAAATTGATGATAATGTTTATTACTAGAATTATAGTTTATAATAAATAAATACACTTGAAAGAATCAGGCAAAGTTACGTCTTTCTAATCATTGGTTCATAGCTGTAGGCATGGATTTTTTTCTTTCTCCCAAGAATGTGATGATTGACATCATTTTTATCATCAAATCCTTTTCATCTTTTTTATTTCCATTTCTAGTATATCTACTTGACGTAACATAACTCATTTTCAACTTTTTATTTGTAACACAATTCTAATAATTAAAATCAATGAACAATGTATTGGTAATTGAAAAATCATCTATGAAGGTCCCTTTAAAAATATCTTCATCCAATTTCTTTATGTTTAAATTGAATGAATTTTAACCCAAACAAACATGAAATTTGAACTTGTGTAACCCATGTCTTGAGTGAGTATACTCAAATAATTGTCCTCTATCATTGACCAAATGATACCAACGTGAGAAAATGAATGTAGTTCTACCTTAAAATTTTCATTAGAATGATATTGAATGTAGTATGACATATTTTCAACTTTATAATCTTCTTTTTTTCTAGTATCATACATTTGCACATCTTTTATTTTGTGCATAATAAATAATAAGTCATCCAACCCCAAAATCAATAGTTTTCTAGAAGTCGATTTTAGCTCATCATTTAAAATGTCTGCAATTTGTTAAAAAAGAAATGAATCATTTATTAACAATATTATATTATAAGAGATATAAGATGAAAATGTTATAATAAAATGTTTTACATGTTACTATAGTGGTTGTTGATGCAATTTTGATTTGTATTTCTTATTGTTATATAAAAACATAATGCATTTCATTTGATTCTTGTTTTTTTACATTTCTTTAAATCTTATAAAGAATCATATAAAGACATATAAAAAATAAGTACATGCTCAAGCTAATTGTAACTATAATACTCATTATACATAAATGTACCATTTATATTGCCAATTTTTTAATACACATATGGATATAAAAGTTCATATTGAATCCTTATCACTTGACCATGAATGTATCATAATCTAAATTAGTCTAATTTTATCATAACTTGTTTCTCATAGACGTTGATAGTAATTTAACATTGATCAACCAACATATATATTATTATTGTAATGAAAGTATCAACTATTCTTATACATACCAATACATATTTATATGTTTATGAATCCCATCACAACAAACAAAATAGGATTTACTATTCTAAGTTGTAGTTCACTATCACTAAATTCAAATGAATATAATACACCTTAATAGTTACACACCATTCATATACTTCCAACAAGACACATCAAATTAAAAACTATTTGAATCAATAGAAATATAATTATTTTTAGCATAATATACTTTATTGTTGTTTTATTGGTAAAGAACACATGGATACTCTGCATCAAAATTTATTATATTGAAGACATAGTATATAAAAAATTGTGTTATTTTAAAACTAGATAAATTAAACATGTAAAAAACATTTTAATGGGTAAATTAAATTTGTAAACAACATTTTAATGGGTAAATATAACCACATTCAATCTACACAACAATAAAATGAACCGCAGTTCCAAATCCCAAGCTGATGCAACTCTATATTTTATTGTCTTATATAATCTCCTATCCATAAATAAAACTTCAATTGTAATGTGTTTAAATAAATAAAGATAATTAAAATACTCTATACTTTTATGAAATTGTATAATTATTCATTTGTTGCAAGGGGTTTTCACCATTTTTTGGCTTTTTGTAGTTTCTATGGGTGCACACTTTCACTGAAACTTTTATTCTTTATTTCTTGAAAGGTATTATATAATGTAGTAACTAAAAATTATTGTTAATAATCAATTGATTTGATATTTGTATTTTAAAATTGTGTATTGTTGTAAAGTTTTACCTTGTGTTATTTTCATGGAGGTAACACCCTACAGCGCTGTGTCATGGGTTGTTGTGTTGTAGACACAAAGTGCTAGAGCTACATTGTGAATTATTTTAATTGAGACATAAATAGATGAAAAAATATTCTATCTATATTATAAATCATTAATAAATAAAAAATTATATAATTGAAAAAATATGTGTGATCTTATGTTACCTTCTTTAACTTGTAATGTGTCATGTTCATTGATATGATTTTCTATTATTATTGTTTCTTCACTTGCATGAAATGCCATTAGTGCTACAAACAAAAATATTTCTAAGCTATTAGTTTTGAAAAATAAAGAATACACACTAAAATATTATTAAGATGTTATATTTAGAAATGAAGCATGATTATAAAATAAATAAAAAATGTTATGCACTTGGTACTGATCAAAGTAGTTGTTCTTGTATTGATTTCTCTAAATTTGTCAAACAAATTTGAATGAACATTAAAAATAATTTATTCTTTAGTTTCTATAATGCAAGATAAATTTATCTATAATTTTGTACAAGCACGCACTAATTCAGCTCCTGTATATACCCCTAGCATGTCACATACATCTAGATCATTGAAAGTAGAGATAAGTGTAGTTCATTTTTGAATGGCATTCCTATTTTGTGTGAACCAATAATTTGAAATGTTGGTAAATATTTGTAGATGTCAAAACCATCCTCTAATCTAATTTATTGTGAATGGAAGTAGACAACTTGTAGATAAAAATGAGCTAGATCTTGACAAAAATTGATACCTATAATATGTGTGTAATCAAATCCATAATTATTTGGACCCCATAGTATGACACCCGTATCTTGTGTGTAACAAAAATCACCAACACGTAGATTCTTGAGAGAGGTTTGAATGGTAGGATAATGTTCTAGTTTGTGGATGACGAATAAATTGAAGGCCCCAACAATAAGTTTTTCAATCAATTCCTAAAGAAGTAGGTGAAGATATTCTTCCTTAAAAACTTTAGTGAGATTCAGAAGATCAATAATTATCAAATCTATGTTCAGACCAAGAATGAATGTTTCACTAAAATCTTCTAAAATGGATGGCCAAAGACAAGGGGGCCTGTAATGGTAGATGAATCTTTCTATTTCTATCCTAGGAAGTTGACCTCCATCATTATGTAGATAATTTTTCAATATACTTAATGAATCTTGATATAATGCTTCATAGTGTTTTTTATTTTTTGAAATTCCTTCATTCAAGACACACAAATCATTAAACCTTTTCATAGAAATTTTATAATGCTCTATTATCTCTTCAGGTGTGATTTTTTGCTCTTGTGGTAGTGTCATATCATGGTTTTTGAAATAATCTATAGTTTTTGATAATATGTTACTTTACAACTTCACCTTTTTGCACCAATTATCCATGTTATTATACCTAGGGGTTTTCAAGAAGGAAATAGACCCCTTTTCCAATAAATCTACTAGTTCTACTTTTTATTTTTCTAAAAGCCCTTGAATATTTTTAAGTACTATTGTACCAATTAGATTTAAATCTTGTTTATCTAAACCAGGGAAAGTACCACATTCAAACAAATCAAATGCCTTATCAAAATAATCCCAAGTGGGTTATTCCATGAAAAGAAGGCATTTTCTCTCCTACAATTATTGTGCTGAATAGTTCATTTGTGTGATCAAATATTTATCTTGTTCATGTATTTCTTCTATTTTTTTTAATTTCAAGATTCTTCTAACCTCTAAGATTGATAAGGTCATATTCAGATCAAACTCTTTCTACAAATGAAGCTTTATAAATTGTTTTGTTGGCTTCATTATATATGTTACATATTTTGTGCACAATATGGAACATAGTACAAGTTTATATAAATCTTGCCCTTCTAACACAACATTTGTTTCTCAAATATTTTGAATTGTATTCCTCCTCCAAAATAATTCTTTGTTGTGTTGTAATTATGTGTTGGCCATCTGCAATTTTGAACCTTAAAATTGTTTCTCCATCATATCTTCTAGGAATTCCTTGGATTCAATAAAACAATTAGGGTTGCTTAGATCAAAAGGAATTAACAAAGCATCATTCATTGGAACCTCATTATTTTTTATAAATGAATGAATTATATCATTCACCCCTCTTTCATTGATATTTCTTATTTTGATATTTGTGTCCCCTAATTCACAGAGCCCTACAGGAATGTTCAAGGTGTAATTCCTATAGTAAATATACCATGTACAGAATTCACTGTGTGTCTCATCATAATTTTGTGTCAACAAAAGTGTTCCAACATTTTATTCTATCTTATTTTTCTCCATGGGTGTGAGTACTTGTATGGTCTCTTTCAAAACTGCATATAAATATGTTTCCATTGCTTATCTTGTTTTCTTAAATATTTTTCTCTTGTGTCTGTATGGTATCTTAAATACATGTTTGCATGGTGGTAAGTAGAAGAAGTTGTTTCCCCTTGTTAATATTTTTATTTCAATATGTTTTATATTCTAATGACCAAATTATCTATGTCTATTAACCTAGACATTTGAAAGTTGTCATAGTTGTTCAAATGAAACCCAAATATTTCACAAGAAGGAGAAAAATTAATTTTTTTCAACTTCATTTTACTGGGTGTAAATTTATTGAAATTAGTTGTAGCTCAATGAAGAATTCCCTCTTTTCTATTCCATACTTCTAGTTATAATTGAAGGGAATCTTGAATTTCATCCTTATCACATGATATGATTATTCCAATTGAAGAAAATTCTTTTCTTGATGTAGTGATAAACAAGTATATATCTATATACATGTTTGGTGGACAAAATAATTCAAAATACCAATCAAAAAGAGGAATTTTTCCACCACCATAAAATGGAAGATGTTTATGTGGATTTAATTTTAGTTTTGGTATTTTATATAGTATTCTATCCTAATTATCTTGGAGTGAGGCCTTCTTCTACCTTTTATATAAATTCTCTTTGAGTGAGGCCACCTTCTGCCTTTTAAGTGTGGTAATTCCTTTTCACCCAAAGATAGTATGAAAAACAATAGAAATGATTTAAATATTGATGTTTTGTAAAATTCAAGTTGCATATTACATTGGTTCATGAAATTTTTTTGTGTTTGAGTAGTGATTAAATGTATATCAACAAATGTTCATTCTAAACTATAATACAAAATACATATTCAATCTTTGTAATATATACATTAATTCATACTTTAACTAATAAGATATGACCAAATCAAAAATAAATTATGTGCATCAAGAATATAATTTGATAGGTAAATGAATCCACAAACATTTGTTTCAAAGGAGAAAGATGAGGGGTATTATGTTTCTAATATATGTCAAAATGCCCATCAATAGGTACATTCAAGGTATATCCTAGGAGATACATTTAAATCATTCACAAGAATTAATTTTTCTTACAAGAGTGAGTAATAGATCCTCTTATGCACATTCTCTTCCACCTCAATCTAATTTAACCAAATTTCCCTTGATGGTCCTTTTAATATCTTCAAAGTATCTCTTAGAAGATACCTTCAAGTTACTCATGAAGGTATTAGAAGGCCCTTAAAGGAATTTATTATTGGATACCTCAAGTATGAACTTGTCTAAATTTATTGAGGTTTGTAATTTCTTCAAGGTACCTCCTAGGAGATACTTCAAGTTACCCATGAAGGAATCTCCTATTCAATATTGTTGATGCCTAAAACTCTCACTCTCAAAAAATAGTTTCTTATGGAAAGATTTATAGATGTGAGATAAAATTATGATTTCTAAGGTTATAGAATAAAAAAATGCTAACTAGTACTATCCTAGTCTATTAGAATGGTTGTCCATAAAAATGTGAATTCAAAGAAACAAAATGATTTCCAATCACCCCTTACAAAATAAATGAGATCTAAATAAATAGGTGAGGTGAATGTTGGAAGAAGAGACACCTGAATATTCCCTCTCTATGACCAATAATATGCTATTGTAACTAAAATTAAATCTTGGGCTCATGATTGTAATTAGCCTCTAGATCAACTACATTATTCTTTTAAGACCACTACACTTGGGAGAAGCGAGGTGTACCACTTGTTTGCTACTAGAGATGTCCCACTTATACTACGTTCAATGATTTTGGACTCTAAAAATCAAAGGGTTACACCTTAGGCCAAGCCTAAATTATTTAAAAATATTTGCTTGAAAGAGGGACCCACATTGTCATCTAATGACACTTATTTAAATACTGACAAACCAACACAGCTCTTAGGTAAGCATGAAGATGACACATGTCATGCGAGTGCATCTTCAGAGTAATTAAGGACTTATTTGGTGAGGTCAGGCATGGAAATTCCATGTGTCAAAGGTAGATAAAGGATGATACCTTGTCAAAACTACAAAAGGGGGCCTAAAGAAAAATCACCGAAAGGGGATCCACTAAAAGGTACCAAGAAACTATGTGAATGCCAAGCAAACCTGAAGAAAGAAATGAATTTATCTATAAATTAAAAAACATGGATTTTAAATCCATAGTTCCTAGTGACTCATAGGAGCATCTTCCCATGGGTGGGAGAACCTAGAACTTTAGTGCTTGAACAAAAAAAAAACAAAACTACAAAAGAGAGGAAGGTGCAAAAATTTATAACTTTTGAAAGGATAGCTACAATAGCACCCAATCCTCCTATTTTGGTTGCATCTTTTTGGTGAGATTCTCAAACACTCTATCCTGATTTATCATCTACCTAAAGGAGATGACTCCCAATCCCATAACCATCAGCAGTGTCTAGAACTCTAATTTGGTGAGTGGGTGCAATATTTTTTCCACCTCAGATGTGTCAAGTGTTTGATCAAGAGCCATAAAGATGGTTTGGTCATCTTAGTTTTCCTCAAGAATTGCCTTGATCTGATCCTTAGGGAGGGCACTATTATTTGTTGAGAAATGGGAGGGGAGTCTTAGCTAGACCAATTATTCTATATGTACCCACCTTTCTCAAGCTACTTGATCTAAGGTATTATGTTATTCCTTGTACTTATTTACTTCCTTGCTTCATCTTAAAAACTCATTTACCTTTAACACTACCTACCTTTAGTCAGTCACCACTACTACCATTAGTGCTTTGGGAGATGAAAATATAGATTTATAAAAAGGTTCTACGACTCTAAGACTTTTGGGGAGACAAAAGCAATCATCTAATCAATAGATGTGCTCACTTGAGAGGATAACTTTTGTGTATATGTGATGAAGGTTAATGTTGTCTTCATGTTTGCTACTATGGTTTTGATCCATTAAAAATAATATCTATATAGCTACTAGACTATGATAAGGATCTATGTGGCTTGGGCGTGAGTTGTGATGTTGTTTTTCAACCTTTCAATCTCTTGGTCCTTAACTAAGGAGCCTTATTGTACCTGATTCTACAATAGTTGATATGACCAATTTGTGTCATGGATCTTTTAGTAGATCTCATCTAGATCTGTCTCTTGCTTTTACAACTTGTTCTTGGAGGATCTATGTGAATTAGCTTTTACTTGGAAGCTTTCATTTGAGATACTACCTTGTAGCTCTAGCCATGCCTTGTTGAGGTTAGTATCTTTAGCCTTAGCCTCTATATTGAGGTGGTAAACTATAGATTGTACTCTTGAGAGATCATGATTAGTCTTGTTTAGCTAATGGGCCACCTTAACAAATTCCATTGTCATAGACTTTTGCATCTCTTCTATAAGCTTGACTCTATTAGTGGGCCAGGATTGATTGAGGTTAAGGATAACAACTTAGATAACATAATCCTTTGATTACATCTATTTAAGAGGATTAACTACTTGGGGAGTCAAGTGAGTGACCATAAGAGATTATTGCATTATGTTATAAAATGATTGCATGTGAGCTTAGGCATAATCCTTAGCTTATTTTACCCTTTTTTTGGCACTTGGACCTTTTGAGCTGCCCTTACTACATCTACCTATTGTTATAACTGGTCTAATGCTTGAATGTTTTTTCCCACAAAGGGTGTCCCTTCTAGAAGTGCAAATGGGATATCCAATTATTTCTATGAAGGAGTAGGTCCTATGCTTATAGAGGTGAGTAAACAAAAATGAAGGGTTGAAGGGGAGAAAGATGGGAGTCTAAGGGGTGGGGTGAATGGGTATTACATCACTAGGGGGATGAGGCAGAAGGTGAAGCTGAGGGAGTGAGGAAAAGGATGTGAGAGGAGATAGGTATATTAGAAGATAAGGGGTTAGGCATGGTGATAGGTTGATTAGATGAATAGGAGACTGGGGCCAAAGTGGGAACAAGTTGAGAAGTGAAAGGTGTTGCAACCTATAGTGAGGGTAACAAGGTAGATGATGAAGTGATAAAGGGAGACATAGTGATTGATTGGGTAGCAGATAATGTCACAACCTATTATGGAGATATAAAGGGGGATGGGGTAGTGGATAAAGACATAGAAGTGGAAATTAAGGGATCCATAAGGTGGATTTTCTTTGGGGGGAAGCTGAAAAAGGGATAGAAATGGGTGCCTTAGTGCACTTGAGTTGGGATGGCCTATTCATTAGGTGATCTAAGGCATCTTACTATTATTTTGGTGCTAAGGGATATGAAAGCATGAGAGTCATCTACATTGATGGCTCCTAGGAGGCCAGTACCTATGATTCTTTGGTTTCTTCTTATGGGGGCATGTCCCATGATTCTTCTATCAGAGTCTCTTTTTCTTGTTATTCATCCTCCATCTTGACCTCAAAAGTAGATTCTTCCTTAGACTTGACCTCTTCTAGGTGAAAATCATCCTAAAGCTTCTCGAACATCTCATAGTCATCATCATACAAGACCTTGGATGGATTATCGGTTTCAAACCTATATTTGATGATGGTAGATTTCTTATTTACACTCCATGATAATTGTGTGAGTAGGCCCTTCATTCTCTTTGATAAAGTTTAGATTGGGTTGTATTTTTGGACCTTGTCATAAAGATAATTCCATGGTTTAAGGGCATATTTTTTCATTTGAACTAGGTCCACCTGATTTTTGTGGACATCCTTAATGGTAAACTTCCTTTACTTCTTGTAGGGCCAAGCTTGATGATTGGGAGCATTGGTAGTCTTTAATTTAGCTCTATATCTTTTTAGATCATAGTCCCATCGATCATCTATGAAATCAAGGTAATGTTTTTCTATCTTAGCTATGAGGAGGTGATGTTGATGCCACCCCTTCATAATGGGACATCATATACACCCTTTTTCTTCTTCCTGACCCCATAGACAAGGTCTACCACATCAAGTTGGTGAGCCAACTCAAGGGCTAAGGTTTTATCTATCAATGTGTGGGGATGCCATAAGGGATTTAATTTGAAACCATGTACTTGAATGAAAGAGAAGTGGTATCCATAGAGCTAATCAAGCAGAACATTTTTTTGTTAAGAGCCAAGCTTGTTGATAATTCACCATCCTAAAAGTACTATCTATTTGGTTGAGATCTACAAGAACTGGAGTGATGAACCACTCTACGAACTCATAGTTTTACTCAATATTGGATAGGATTTTAGTCCATACTATGATAGGGGTCACTATATGGGGAAAATTATTAGTATCAAAGATGTTAAGTTGGAGATACTTGGAAAATAAATGGGAATGCTGGTGTAAGATCAGGTGCATGAGTAAGGATGAGTATCAAATGGTACTCATTTTTGAAAAATTATCAAGTTCATTCCTCATATTAGAAATAATGGCTTTTTCAAATTCCATTTTGAATTCCTACCTATTTTATTTTTATGTCAACAAGAATAGTGCCCCTAGCTAAAATTCATAGACATTGACATCTCCGTCCATGTCTAAGACAAAATCTAGCATAGTTAGAGTGTCTTTTAGATGTTACATGGGAAAGGTCAACCAAGGCATGGGTAGAGGAGGCATCTCAATGACCTCTTGGTTGAGTAGAGTCCTAAGGAAACCCACCTTATCCTTGACATGGGAATATTAAACAATCTGGAGGCTCTCAATGCTATAGACAATGGTTTTAGAGTTATAAGGAAGATAAAGCATTTCTCTGATATCATTTGCACTAATTTATACCCTTAAGTGGATATTAAAAGTGATGACTCTAGTGTCAGTGTATTATATTTTTAGGTAGAGAGTAATAATCTTAATGCACATGTGTACTTGAGGAATCATGTATTATGGAAGCATGCTTTCCCACAATCTACATCCAAAGGTGTTTTAATCTATCTTACTTACCTTGTCAAGCATTAAAGCGTAAGTGCTCTCTCAATTTTTAAGGTTTTGGTCTAATTTTGGGTTAAATATATTATATGTGAAATTAATTAACAAAGCATGGTCTATGTAGGGTCCCCTAGTCACCGGTCTGGGATATGGCACCTTCTCCATCACTTGAGCAGGGGCTGAAGCATAGGCTTTATCCATTATGTGCTCAAAGGTAAGATCTCCTCTCCTACCTAAACTATGGGTTCTCAGATTTAATGGATGCTTACTACTTCTAGATTAGGACATAGAGGCCTCCATATTTTCATTTGTTTCAATGACCCTTTTCTTCTTCTGCTTGTTAGACTAGATTGATGGTTACTACCTAGTTCATCCTGCAAACTCTCTTTCTTTCCTTCCCAATTGCTTAATGGTTGCTCCAAAATCACAAAGTGTCAATTTTTTGACTTGAAAGGAAAAAATGGATATTTATAAACTATTACCATTGTTATTTGTGTTCATCATGGGAATATTTTTGAAAGATGCACCCTCATAAATATGGGGGTGGCACATAAGCCTAGAGAGCCATATGCCAGAGATTTATGATGATCATCATGGGAATTTTCACATGTTAGAGTGTATGATATTAATTTCAGGTAAGTTGTGAAGATAACCATCTTGTATAGAAAATTTTATGGATTTGAGAAACTTGGGGGATGGACGTGTGATGAATTGGTTGACCAATTGTGCCAATGACACTTATATGTAAAAGGAAATAACAAGGGGAAGGGAAAAAACAAAGAAAGATAATTGATAATGAAAAGGCCCTTTGTGTCCCTTTCCCTGATGAGAAGTGCCCTTCAGGCCTTCTAAAAGTACCCTTAAATCTTTTTGAAATTATTGGTTGGGTTTTTTGAAATTACCCTTCAGCTTTTTGAAAGTACCCTTCAGAGTTTTTGGAATGGCACTTTCCCCTTCAGGAATTTTGTTCCAGACCTTTCCCCAATGAGAAGTACCATTCAAACATTTTGAAAGTGCCCTTCAACATTTTTTGTAAAAACCCTTTAGGTTATTTATCATTGCTGCTTTGGCCTATGAAATAATTCACCACAGACAATTTCCTTGAGACATTGATTTCCTCAGACTATTTTGTGTTGCAGTCATTTTATCATGTCAAAAACTTTAATCTATGTTCCCAAGCCCTAACTTTAATATTCCCTATTATTTGTACGAACCAATCTTATTCATTTCTAAGTGATATTTCCAATTTGGAGATATTTCATGCATGTTTTGATTGTACAGTGTTTCTTACTCCCATTTGGATTAATGGGCATGTTTTTAGATGATCATGGTTTTACCCCTTCAAATGTTGCTTGTGTTTTTATATTAAAGGTTCAATGGAATTTTATTTAGAAATGAACATTCTTAGGGTCATTTTTATTCAACGTTAAATTAATGTTTTATTAGCTTTTGGTTGGTCAAATCATGATTAAATATTAGCCTAATTTATTTATCCTAAAGTCCATTTTATGGATTTTTACTTCAAGGAACAAGTGGAATTTTCTTTTACATGGAAGGCACTACTATGTTCTATTTTGAAGGCCCTTGTAATACCTTCAAATTATCTCCTAGAATCTATCTTTCAAACATGCATAAAGTGGATTTCCCTTTCAAGGTATCTCCTAGGAGATACCTTTCAAATAGGTACAAGAGTGGAATTCTCCTTCAATGAACAAGTGGAATTTTCCTCTACATGGAAAGTACTATTGGGTAATATTTTGAAGGCCCTTGCAATAGTTTCAATATATCACCAAGGAGATACTTTTCAAACATGTGCAAGAGTGGATTTCCCCTACTATAGAATAAAAAATAAAGAAACAATAGCTAGAGATAATTTATCACTCCAAATAACATAGAGCATCACATATTCTTCATTATAGATGGAGACTGAATATAAAAGGCAATAAGGAGGCACATACAAAGAATTTTTTCACACCCATGAGACATACAATATAAAAACTTATACTATTCATAGTCTATTACAATGGCAAAAAAAAATACGATAACATAAAAAAATGATATCTAACCCCTTCTAAATGGGAAAATCCTACAATATATAGACAAGGATCCTGAGATGATCCCACGTGTTTTATTATAGAGCTATCCATACTATGCTACATCTAATGGTCTTGATCCTCTAAAAAATTATCATCTTACACTTTAATCTAAGTTTAAAGTGTTTCAAAATATTTTCTCATGAGGGACCCACACCTTTATCTAATATCACTTTTCTAAGCTTTGGCAACCTAATGTTACTTTTGGGTAAGGGTGGAGATGACATGTATCAAGCTACGCTTCTCCAAAAGGACTAGGGACTCCTTGGTGAGATCAAGTGTGGGGGTGACATTTGTCAAATTGGTGCTTTTCCAAAGAGAGATGGAATTCTCTTTGAGCCAGATGAGCACTGACTTACCACATGTTAGAAGTGGATGATGGTTAAGACTTGGACAAAATTTAAAAGTGAGCCTGAAAGGGAAAGAGGCCAGAAGGGGGGCCATTGGAAGGTGATGAGGAACTACTAACTACATACTAATTTTGAAGCTAGAAATGAACTACTTCAAAATAATAAATGTGGATTTTTGATCCATAATTCTTGATGACTCATAGAGGCATCCATAAAAAACTTTAGCATTTGGACCAGTTGAAGCAAAACTATAAAATTGGGAAAAAGTTATGGAAAAATAATTTTTTTTAAGGGCCACTTGCTCATATGAAGAAGTTTTCAAAATATGTTTGGGGGTGATGAGATCTGTCCATAGAGTTATTCTCACATGTAAGTCTTAGTCTTTTTTCTTATCATTTCCCATTCTCTTGATCAGCTGGATCAAGTTCTTATTTGTAGATTCTGCCAATCTATTTCCCTGTGGGTAGTAATTGGATGAATTTTTCAAGAAAATGCCATTCTAGAGTGTGAATCAAAAATGGAAATGGAGATAATGGGAAGAGATTAGAATTTCACAAAAATAAAAATGGGGAAAGGGGCCCCAAGATGGAAAAAGGAACAAAAGGGGGTAAGAGTCAAGAGGTGATAAAGAACTACTTACTATCAAGTATGCTATTATCGATTAAGAAAGGAGAATGGAATCCCAAGTGGACCAATTTTTCAATACATCCCTTCCTTTTTTAGACCACTTTTTCTAAGGCATTGAGGAATGCCTTGCATTTATTTACTACCTTATTACAGCTTAGAGACTCATTCACCTATACCACCACCTACCTTTAGTTGACCACACTTACTATCTAAAAATCCATAGGAAAGGTGATATAAATCATCAAAACTAGGATTTGTGAGTCTAAGACCTTAGGCGTGATGAAGGTGATCACTTACTTTATAGATGAGATCACCTAGGCTATCAGCTTTTGTGCATTGGTGATGAAAATGAGCATCACTTTTAGGCTTGTTACCATGACCTTGATCCATTCCTAGTAAGACCTACACATTTTTTGGATCAGGGGAAGCATTTATGTACCATAAGGGTGAGTAGTGAGGTCATTTTTTAGTTTCTCAATCTCTTGGTCCTTAACCAAAGAATCTTATTACGTAAAGTTATGGAATAGTTGGAGCACCCACTCTACATTAGAGAGATTATTGTGAACTACATCCAATTATACCTTCACCTCTTATAGTTTGGTTTCAGGAGCCATAGAATTGTTAGGATCAACCTAAAAGCTTTCCATTATGATGTAGATTTGGAGGTCAGTTCTTACCTTGTTGAAGTTGGTATCCTTGGATTTAGCCTTAGCCTTGAGGCATTTAGCTATGGACTTGATCTTAATGAGCTCCTTCTTGACTTCTTCCAATTGATGGGCTAAATTGATGTAGTTCATAGTTACTAACCTCTATGTTTCCTTCATAATCTTAACCCTGTTAGTGTTCTAGGATTGTTTAAGGTTAAGCCCAATGGCTTGGATGGTGTAATTCCTTGGTTACATCTATTTTGGGGGGTTAATTACTTGAGAGGTTAGATGGATGACTAGGAGTGCCTACTATCTAGGGTCATAAAAGGACTGTATATGGGGTTGAACTTTAGGTTTGGTCCATTTTACCCTCTTCTTTTCCATTTGGGTCACACAACCCACCTTCACTACATCTATATATTGCTGAAGTTGATCTGATACTTAGATGATTTCACTCATGGAAAGGGTTCCTTGAGGTAGTGTGAATGGAATGGTTAGATACTACTATGAAGCAGTGGACACTACTATAGTAAGATCAAGTGAATTAATAGTGAGGGATGAAGGTGAAAATGCTAGGAGCCCACCGGGTAAAGAGAAAGGTGACTGTGTGATTAGTGATGTTGAGGTGGATGATAATGTTGGGGGAGTGAAAAAAGGCATGAGGGAAGAGATGGGAAAGGTAGAAGAACATGGGTTAGATTCGATAGTGGGGTGAGGGGATGAGGAGAAGATTAGGGATAATAAAGTCTTAGGTTGGGTACTGGGAATTGCTACAACTTGTAATGAGGTTGTCAAGGTTGAATAAGGGGTGATAAGAAGAGTTGGAGTACTTGATTGGAAGGTAGCTTTTTCTATAACTTGTGTTGGAGATGTGGAGGGAATGGGGAAGTGGAAAAGGAGGTAGAGGTAGAAAGGAGAGGATTGGAAATTTGGGTCTTCTTCTAGGGAGGGTCCATTAGTGGTTTGAAAACTAGTACCTCAATCTTCTTGAGCTAAGATAACCCAACCATAAGGTTCCCAGGGGGTGCCTGTTGTTGTTATGGGGCCATGGCATAGGGTAGTAGGGATGATGTCCATGTCAATGGGGGTAAGCCACAATGGATTCTACTTCTTATTTTCTTGGAGAAGTGTTCCTTGTCTCTTCCTCTTTATCATCCCCAAACACCTCAATCTCTAGTGTGGATTCCCCATCTGTGATATATTCATTCTCTTTTAGGTGGGCCTCATCCTATAACTCTTCAAATTTCTCATCCTGGGTATCTTCATACAGAGCAACATGTGGCCTTTCAAGATCATATCTATATTTTAGGATGGTAGCCTTCTTCTCTTTGTTGTAGCCCAAGTCATTTAGACATTGATTCATCATCTTGGATAGCTTCGTTGTGGGTTCAAAATCTTAGACCATATCATAAAAAGACTCTCATGACTTGGGGACATCTTGAGAGATTAGGGTCAGTTCCATGAAATTTTGAGGGAGATATTCTATGGGTGACCTCCTTTTCTCTATCTATGGTTGGGTATGATGCTTGGGTGTACTAGTTGGATTTAATCCCACTATATATCCTATTGGGTCACAATCCCATTAGTCATCTATCAAGTCCAGGCCTAGATTTGTCAGCTTAGCTATGAAGAGATCATCTTGGTGCTTTTTTTGCACCGTGATGCCATCCCTTAAAAAAGGAATGTCATATAGCTCCTTTTCTTCTTTTTTACCTCATATAGGGAGTCCATGTTATCAAGCTCTTACACTAACTTGAGGGTCAGGGTCCTATCAGTTAGTATACAAAAAGGTTAAAAAGGATCCCCCACAAACCCATGTACTCAAATGAATGAGAAATGGTCTCCCCAAAACCAATCAACTAGGACCCTACTACCTTTGAGACATGTTTGTTGTTCATTTACCATCATGGGGATGACATCTTGCCTACTGAGATCCACTAGAACTAGAGCCATAAACCACTCCAAGAACTCATAGTTGTCTACCATGATTGATAGGATATGGGTCTAGATAGTGATTCTCGTAATGATGTTGGGGAAGACATCCATGTCCATGATGTTTAGTTGAATATATTTGAATAACTTGAAGTGATGGTACAATATTAAGTGTATGAGCTAAGATGGATATCAAAAGGTAGTTATTACTAAATTTTTTTGCAACTCTTCTCTCATGGTAGAAGTGATGGATTTGAAAAAATCCATCCATAAAGTTTCCACATTCTCTATCATGATAATGAGAAAGATCAGTCCCAACTAGAATTTTTTGACATTGGCATTAGCATCCATGCCCAAGACAAACACTAGTATGGATAGGGTATCCTTTACATGTACGAAGAAAGCCAATAGGTGTAAGGGCATGGGATGTACCTCTATGATCTTCTAGTTAAGAAGGGATTAGAGTAAATGTGCTCTATCTTCCACTTTGGAGTCCTAGACACTTTGGAGGCTCTTAGTGTTATAGATGACAACATTGGATCATGTGAGAGTTGGAACATTACTATGATATTGTCCATACTGATCCTGACCCTAAGGTGGGAACCTCCTATGATTGTACCAATTTAGGCATCATACTTTTTGGTATAGAGGGTGATGATATTAAGGCAAGGGTGTATGTAGGTCACCATGTGTTGTGCTAAGGCATAGTCCTAAATTTTGCATCTAAACGAGGGATAATCCTTCCTACTAATTTTGTCAAGATTTTGAGCATAAACACCATCATTCATATTTTTAGGGTTGTGGGCTAGGTCTAGATTGAAAATATCATCTTTTGAGTCAATCCCCAAAGCTTTGTCTTTGTAGTGTCTTTTCATGGCCAACAAGGTATTGAGGACTTTCACTTTTTCTTGGGTGAGAGCCGAAGCATAGGATTTTCTCATGGTGTTTATAAGAAGAGGGGATCCTCCACTACTTGAGTCATGAGATCTTTGTTTTGATGGGTGCTTCTCACTCCTTGAAGAGGATGTAAAAGCTTCCATTTACCAAGAATAAGAAGACTAACTCTCAAGATAATTCTTGACCATTTTTTAGAAAACTAGGTTGATTCTTTTGTTAGTTCCATTCAATTTTTACACTCCCTTCTAATTGCTTCAATTGTTCAATGCTCTCTTCAAACACAAAAATGCAAAGTGATTGCTTCCAAGAGAGAAGGGGTGGATTTATGCACTAGTTCCACTAGGCAAGTCATCAAGGAGAATTTAAATATAAGTGCCACCATAAATGATAAGAGTGGCACACATTCTTGAAGTGTTACCTTAGAATATTTGTAGTGATCCTTATGGGGAACCATGCATAATAGATCATCTTGACATTAATGATAGGGAAAGTGGGTAGATAACCATATTTTAGAGAGTATTTCAAATATGTGGATAGATTTGATATAAGATGCATGGTGATCTTATTAGTCACTTGTGTCAACAACACTTACTTAGAAAAGAAAAAACATAGAAAAGAAAACAAGGGGGAAAATAATGACCAGGTGGGGAAACATAACAAAGGAGAAAGGGAAGTATCTAATATGTATAGCAAATGGTAGGAAGGCAAAAAAATAATTCAAGTTTATTCCATTAACAAGAATCTCTAAGGCATTTCCCTCTAATCTTCTTTATTGAAAGCATTTTCTCAATGATCATTGATTATGTGAAAGGGTCCTTTCCATAGAGAATCAAATTTTTCATGTTAACCTAGTTTAGTGGCCCTTTGGTCATATGTAAGGACTAGGTCCCTAAGTTTGAGTCTTGAATCCAATGAAATTTTGTCAAACCACCACTTTATTTCTTGTTTTTAGATAATCCTTGCATTGCCTGCTAGCTCCTTTGACTCTTAGAGTTTGAGTAATTCAGTGAGTTGAACCTCCATCTGTCCATTCTCTTCAATCTTAGTATCCTTCAAGATCTATTTCATAGGTATTTATAATGACACTGGCATCACCAATTTATGACGAAGGCTAGCATGGATAGGGTGTATTTGAAATATTGCATGGGAAATTTTAATAGGGACATGGGCAGTGGAGGAATCTCTATGACCTCTTCCTTAAAGAGAGATTCAAGGAAGCATGCCTTGTTTCTCAAGAAATATCAGATGCTTTAGAGGCTCTTAGTGCTAAAAATACTAGCCTTAGGATTATATGGGAGTCTAAGTATTTCCCTAATGTTGTCTACACTAATCTTAACCTTTAGATGATCATTACCAATGATCATGTATGCACTAGTATCATAGCTCTTTACATAGATAGTGATGACCTCAGGGCATGGGTGTACATATGGAACCATGTGTTGTGTCAATGTGAAATTCCATATCTTACACAAAAAAAATAGTTATACTCTTTCCTATTTATCATCTCAAGCATTTAGGAATGGGTACCCTCTCTTAGATTTTTGGGATTTTGGGCTAACTCTGGGTTAAATATGTTGTCTGTGAAATTAGTTACCAAAGTCCTATCATTTCAAGGCCCCTTGGTTGTATTATTAGTATTTGTAATTTTTTCCTTCACTTGTGTGGGTGTTAAATCATAATATTTTATCATGATTTACTTAGGGGGAGGATTTCTCCTTCAAGGTATCTCCTACAAGATGCCTTTCAAACAGGCACAAGAGTAGATTTATCCTACAAAGAACAAATGGAATTTTCCTTTGCATGAAAGGCACTACTGAGTGATATTTTGAAACATTTTTAAATACCTCAAGGTATCTATTATGATATACCTTTCAAATATGCACAAATCTAGATTCCCCCTTTAAGGTATCTCCTGGGAGATCCATTTCAAACAACGATAAAAGAAAAAAAATTCTTCAAAAAACTAGTGCAATATTACTTTACATGGAAGGCATTATTGGGTAATATTTTGAGTTATCTCCTAATAAATACCTTTCAAACATTCATAAGAGTGGATTTCCCCTTCAATATATCTCTTAGGAGATACCTTTCAAATAGACACAATAGTGGATTTCTCCTTCAAGGAACAGGTGTAATTTTCATAAAAAGCACTTTTGGTTGATATTTTGAAGGATTTTGTAGTACCTTAAAGTATCTCTTAGGATATACCTTTCAAAAATGCACAATATTGGATTTATCCTTCAAGGTATCTCATAGGAGATACCTTTAAAGTAGGCACAAGAGTGGATTTCTCTTGCAAGGAATAAGTGGAATTTTCCTTTACACAAAAGGTGATATTGAGTGATATTTAAAAAAAAAATGTAATAACTTCAAGGTATCTATTAGGAGATACCTTTCAATAAATCTCATAGGAGACACATTTCAAATAGGGACAAAAGTGGATTTCTCCTACAAGGAACAAGTGCAATTTTCCTTTACACAAAAGACACTATTAGGTGATATTTTGAAAGTTTTTGTAATACCTTAAAGGTATATCTTAGGAGATACATTTTAAAAATTCACAAGAGTGTATTTATCCTTCAAGTTATTTCATAGGATATACCTTTCAAAAAAGCACAAGAGTGGATTTCTCCTTAAAGGAACAAGTGGAATTTTCCTTTACATAGAAGGCATTACTAGGTGATATTTTGAAGGCATTTATAATACCTTCAAGGTATCTCCTAAGATATAAATTTAAAACATAGAAAATAGTGTATTTACCCTTCAAGGTATCTCTTAGGAGAAACCTTTTAAATAGGCACAAGAGTGCATTTCTCCTACAAGAACAAGTGGAATATCCTTTACATAGAAGGCACTACTCGGTGATATTTTGAAATCACCTATAATACCTTTAATGTTTCTTTTAGGAGATGCCTTTCAAACATGAACAAGATTAGATTTCACTTTCTAGGTATCTCCTAGGTGATACATTTCAAATAGGGACAAGAGTTGATTTCTCCTTCAAGGAACATGTGCAATTTTCATTTACATGGAAAGCATTATTGGGTGATATTTTGAAGGCCCTTATAATACCATAAAGGTATCTCCTAGGAGATACCTTTCAAGCATAATAGTGGATTTCCACTTCAAGGTATCTCATAAGAGATACCTTTCAAATAAAAATAAGAGAGGGTTTCTCCTTAAAAGAATAAGTGAAATTTTTCTTTACATGAAAGACACTACTGGGTGATATTTTGAAGGCCCGTGTAATACCTTTAAGGTATTTCTTATGAGATACCTTTCAAACATGCACAAAAGTGGATTTACCCTTAAAGGTATCTCCTATGATACCTTTTAAATAGGCAAAATAGTGGATTCGCCATTCAAGGTATCAGAATTAAAAGGGACCACCCAAGAATTTAGTACAAATTGAGGGTCACCAAGTGGTTAGAAATAGATGAGTCATCATGCAAAGATATATTTAGAGAATCCATGAGGCGATAAGTTTTTTTCATGTGTTTATATTTTTATACAACTAGATAGCTTAGTCATATTCATGCCACATGAGTGCTTACCTATATCTGAGGTGGCAGCCACATGTCAAAACATGGTAATCTTTAGCTTTAAAATTAGAATTAATGACAAATAAAATTCAAATTAAATATAAATTGAATTTTATAGTGATTAATTACTAAAATCAACAGTTTGAAGTTTTACAAGATTTCCCATTAATAGGGTATGAACAAGATCACCATCAACATTGCATTAATCAAGCTTACCAAAAAGGTCTTCAGTGCATTCATGCTGTAGTAAGAATATCATCAATAAAAAATTGAAAACCATGGCTAAAGCATGAATTTCTACAATCACCAAGTCATAATAGGTCCCATTTCTCTATTCATATGGGAAAAACTCTAGCTCAGCCATTACCTCCATCAATAGAGCCCCCAAGTGGTTCTTTAAATAAGATAAGGATTAAGCATATGCATTGGCTAAAAATACATATAAATAACACCATATATATAAGGTTATACATACATACATACATACATACATACATACATACATACATATATATATATATATATATATATAATTAGGTTCTTTATACTTTTATATATAATCAAAGTCTGAATGGACTATAGTTTTGCTCTGAAGTCTGAAGGTTTAGATTTGAAGAATAGTGACTTAGCTCTAATAATTGATAGCTATTATCTTAAGATAAAAAATAATTAATGTGATGGATCCAACCTCCATCATTGAGAATCAAAACAATGACATTAGACCAATAATGTTGCAATCCATAATTTGATGTGACGATGTTTTTAAAAGATGTCCAAAAGAATTGTTGTGATGGTATTTTGTGATGATGTTTCCAAATGGTCTTTTCAAATAAGATTGATTTAACTATGTTTTAAATACAGGGTCTTTAAAAAATATTTGGTATAATTCATAATTAATTATGATTATTACTACCATTATTTCCAATAATGACCTTTATGACACACGTTACTACTTGATCAAATAAATCACCTTACCATTATATCTTGTATGCTTAGAAGAGATAACCATAACTACAACCATCATTCTTGTCATAATCACACCATATAATCTAATTTACTATTAATTTTTGAATTATCACTACTAGCAATTATTGTGTCATATCTCTAACCTATTAATTCCCCTATTCTCTATGCAAATTCAAGATCTATAGTTTTACAATACAGTCATATTTGTAATTAAACAATGCTTACTATGATTATGGGTGGGAGAAAGGAAAAAAGTGAATCAAAATCCTTTTATGCATTACTATAAGATGAATCAGTCATAGACATCTTTGAAACAATAGGTTGGTTGAATTTATTAAAAATGTTTCATGGATTCCATGAAGACATTAATCAAGAATTCTATGAGAATTCTGATGAAGATCATGATATCATCAAAGGGAAGAACATTCTAGTTAATCCCTCTATAATTAGTGTTCTATCTAATATTCTTGAAGATGGAGTAGTTGACATTGAAAAGATCAAAATTTTGACCTAATTTATATGTTTGTTGAAGGAAATGAGCCACACCCTAGATTGGATAAATCCCCCCAAGGAGTGGCTAAGGGAATTCTGAAAGAAAGTCTTCCTCGACCTTGGCAAAATATTGTTTTCTAGATAATGAAATATATCACTTATGATGGTTAGTTTCAAGTAGTTGGTAGAGATGCTATGAGACTTATTCATTTAAGGAAAAGATATTTTCAAGAAGAATATAAGATAAATCTTCCCTCTTTCCTTCACAATGCTATTGTTAATGATTCTTAGAAGATCAGAGGAGGTACTAGGTCTAATTTCCATCATGGGCTAGTTACACTCATTTGTCACCATTATTTTCTCAATAAACCAAGGGGTGAAAAGGCTTAGTCCTCTTTCCTTCAAATTTTTTTCCAATTCTTACCAAAAAGACACCACTTCCACTACAATTTGGATTTAAGAACCCACAATTGAAATTCCAAAACAACCATCTCTACCACCATTGGTTTTGAAGATACTATGCTAGAGATTAAAATGACAAATGGGACTTTATTCAGACACCCCTCATCCTCCTCCAGCTAAACTCTGATACATTCTCGAACTTATCTTGTAGGAAGAAGAAGAAGAATAAGATGCGCATGCCATAGAAGAAGTTTTATGTATAGAGGGAACCCTAGCAGAAGAAGATATACCTCAAGAAGTAGAGCATCATGTGCTCTTTGTTGTTGATAAGGATTATGGACCCTTGATTGAAGATTCTCCACATTATTCAAGGAATACAATTTGAACAAAATATAGTCTAAAATGTAATGTATTCATAGACCTAAGAATTGATTAATTTACAATATTCTCTTGCTATCAAAGACACTCAAATTACTAATTTGTATAATTCTCTTATTATCAAAGACATTAAGATTACTAATTTGAAAAATGCCAATGTTGATAAGTGTAATCTAATTAATAATCTAAGAAAAAGTATTTATGATAGAAATACAATGATTATCTGACATACTAATAGAATAATAGATATTTCCACTTGGAATTTTGAGTTATAAGCCTCTATTCAGGCCATGCAAAGACAAAAATAAGAGATTGAAGTTTAGATAGAGGGTCCAACAAGAGTTGTTCCCTCTTTCCCTATTCTCTTACATGAAATAATCTATACTAGGCATATCACTCAGAAGAAAATTCAAATATTCAAAGATGAAAATGCCAAACTTAAGGAGGAATCTTAGAAGCAATTCGCAAAATCCCAGCTACAATTGTAGAAAGCATAGGCTTCTATCCAACACATTTATGCTATTTTTGAGAAATTATTATCATGTAGGCAACCTCCATTAATTTATGATATTTTCTTTCATTATAAATTTTATAAATGACACATTCAGTGAATTTCCTTTGGTTTTTAACATATCATTGAAGATGAACATGTATTTATGGACATTTTTTTAAAGATCACTAAAGAAAGGCAAGATGCCATTTGTGATTTCTATACTTTTAATTTATTGTTAGAATATCAATCTAATTTTCTGATAAATTTATTTGTTGGAGAAACACAATTGCATGACTTTCTCTCCACTTTAAGGAACCAAATGGCATGGCAACAAGCCAATAATAGATTTCTAGAATTATAAAGCACCATTGGGTTATGTATGAGACCAAAATTTCCAAAAGTAAATAAATTTATTCTTTGCATCCACTATATCATATGTATATGAAGAACAAGTATCATGAGATATTGATATCTAATATTTCTAATTTTAGATCTTTTCTAAACAACCATTATTCCAATGCTTTCAATGCAAGTATTTTTAGTTGGGAGACATTACCTATTGAGTTGAAGCAAAGGGAAGTCCTCAACCCCACCAATATTAAATAGATTCTAAGAAGAGCCAAATCAATTTGCTAAATAATCACTCAGTGTTTAGAAGAAAGAGGTTTAGATGTCTGGATTGGGATGAGATTTAGGCCTCGTATCATTTGGTGTCCTCTATCTCCATGGTGGTGTTGTAATTATCAAGTAAAAGTTGAATTTGAAGCATGGGTGCATATAGATGTCAGAGATATTGGATTCTTACCAAGGGGCCACCATGAATGGGGCCATCATTTTGATGTTTATGTTCTAAGTCAGAGGTTTGGATCAGGAAATTGAGATTAAGGATTAGTCATCCCACTTATTTACAAGAGGGCTTGTAAAAGGTAAAGTGTGGGGGAGAAATGAAGAGCATTTCATATAGCCCATCATAGTTATATAAAATATCTGTAAAGTGTTGCATTTGGTTATGTATTGTATTACATTTAATAGTTAAAGTCTGATCTAAGTAGGATACGAATGCAATTTATTTATTATTTGTATATAATTTATTGTTGATTATTTACCTTGTTATTGTGTCTGACTTGGATGAATATCATAGTTTTAAGTATAAAAACACATGCTATAGATGGGGTAATTTTGATTAGAGTAACACATGCCAAAGAGGGGGTAATTTTGAGAATAACAAAACTTCCCATTGAGGGGTAATTTTGAGAAGGCTACACATAGTTTTTATAACTCTTTTGGCTATAATTTTGAGGATTCGACAAGTGAACTCTGATAATTGAACGCTCAGAGAACACTCCAAAGATGCTCTAAAATTGCTCTGAATATGCTATGGGTGTTTTCCAAAGACATACATGAGATTATCTAAACAAGTCTAAGAAATCTCCAAAGATCTATACAGGGTGATCGAAAGACCTGTACTAGATGCTTTGAAGGTATCTAGATGTGCTCCAAAGACTACATAAATTATGTGTAATAAATGGTTCTAAAATAAATTAGGAGCATTTCACTACAAAAAAATTGTTTGAAAAAAATAAATTGATTGGATTCAAAAGATAGCTGACAACCAAAAAAAAGGAGCAGCCATACAAATCTTCAGCCCCCTGATACTTCCCACCCCTCAAAGACTTCTCCCTAAACAATAGATGCTCCTATATAATAGGTGTAGATATTTTATAAGTAATTTTTTAATATATAATAATGCATGGGACCCCTCTACCTAAAAATATCGATGTATGAGGAAAAATTTCACCACCCCAAATAATAATGCTAGGTGTTATTCAATCATTCATTCATTAAATTTTATTATGTGACATGAATGAAAAGTTTACGCCCCAAAAAAATGACTTTTCAACTCAATATAAAATGAAAACAATTCAACTAAAATAATAATAACCTAGAATAGGCCAAAAAAAGACTTTTAACCTTAGTATAGAAATAATTAGCAGTATCTGAATAGAGCCAATAGATGAACGATGTGATGAGATAAAGACGGTGGAACCATTGAAACCCTCTTGCATCATGACACTTTTTTACTATGATTATTTACTTATAGTTAATAAAAAATGTCTGCTTTGCCTTCACATTCACCATTTGGGTCCCTATTAAATACAAGTAAGCACTAAACAATCCTAATCTACAGCATTTCATTATCTCAAGCATTTCATTATTTGCTTACAGTTAATAAAATAATTCTTTCCCCTCACATTCACCATTTGGGTCTTTGTTGAATACAAGTAAGAATGAAAGAAAACTAATCTATGCCATTTTATTATCTCTTATTTCATTATTTCCTTATAATTAATAAAAATATCTACTTTCCCCTCACATTCACTATTTGGGTCCCTATTGAATATGAGTAATCCCTAAACAATCCTAATCTCCACCATTTCATTATCTTGGCCATTTCATTATTTTCTTATAGTTAATAAAAAAAAATCATCTTTCCCCTCACATTCACCATTTGGGTCCCTATTGAATACAAGTAAGCACTAAATAATCCTAATATTCACCATTTCATTATCTACTTATAGTTAATAAAAATGTATGATTTTCCCTCACATTCACCATTTGGATCCATATTGAATACAAGTAAGTGCTAAACAATCCTAATCTCTACCATTTCATTATCTCATCCATTTCATAACAAAAATCCAAGTCTATCTGAATCTCTGTGATTTCATAAAAGGTTCATGTCAAGCCAAACAAATCACACATTTTAGATATAGTAAAATAATACATTACATTCATTAAATACTTGATAAGAATCCCCTGCAAAAATGATAGTGAAAAATGGGTTCAAAGCTTCCAGCATTAATGCCACACCTACAAAAATGACAATGAAAAACGGGGACAATGCTTCCACCACTAACACCACAATTAACCCTAATAGTCAATAAAAGAATGTTTTTTAGCCTTCAAAAGGGAGAGAGAAAAACTAAGAAAAAATAATGGAAAGAGAAATAGATAAACTTAACACTAATTTTGAAGCACACGAGAAAATTATTTGAAAGAAAATTTATATATTTAAACATATTAAACATTTAAAAATTTATCTACATTTTTTAATAAAAATATTTAACGATTTAAACATAAATAATAAACTTAGTTTTTTAATACAAAAATATTTACAAATATTTATTGTTTATTATAATTATTCTAATTAAAAAAGTTTATTCATATTTATTTATTAAATTGTGTAAAAGGGATTTGACTCCTTAATTTTTATCCCTCATAGAATACCTTTGAGATAATTTAATTTACTAATTAAAATACCTATGACAACGAGTCATCTTTCTTTAATTAACAAACTATTAATATTTGGAGATGAATATGACACCAAAATGGTAATTAAAATAAATGATGCAAAATCATACCTAGTAACTCAAAACCTAGACTCGAGAAATAATTTTGTGAGGTTATCTAAATTATGGCTATGTGAGGGCATAAGCAATCTACACCATACCAATCTATAAACATTAAATTTTCATTCATGACAAATTTGTGTAATATCTCAATGTAAAGTTAGGGTTAAACATTTTGGCCAATAACACATTGAGTACATCAACTTTGAAGCCAAATGTTGCGGTCAAAACCAAGGGAGTTGTAATTTTGATGTAGATATTGTCTTAATGATTTAAAAATAATAGGCTCTTGCATAATAAGTGGAGTTTCATCCACATTTCTTGAAGATGTAACATAAGTAAATTGTCTAATAAGGATTTGACTCCTTAATTTTTAGCGCCCCCCTCGGAATTATACCTTTGAGATAATTTAATTCACCAATTCAAATACCTTTGAGGTAAAGTCACCTTTCTTGAACTCACAAACTAATATTTGGAGATGAATTTGACCCCATAATGGTAATTAAAATAAGTGACACAAAATCATACATACTAACTCAAAGACCTCTTGGAAAAGGATTTTGTGTGCTTATCTAAATTATGGTTATGTGAGGGCATATTAAGTAGTCTACCTCAGAACACTTACTATGTATAGTATTTATATATATAGACTTTGAATCCATTCATAGATATTTCTATCAAAATATATATTTGTATAATTTAGGAAATTTCATTCTAATAAAATAAGAATAGACTCATTGCAACAAATTACACTTGATGCATCTCCTACCATGGGTTTTTGGATCACATCCAAGGGATCATCAAAATTAGAAAATGTTCAACAATCTACTACAAGACCATAGTACAATGAAAATTATCAAAGTTTAAATATGGAAATAAAAGTAAAATTATCATCATGGATATTTGGAACTGATGGAAATGACTTAGAAATAATTATTAGGCTCTTTCATAATAAGTGGAGTTTCATCCACATTTTTTGAAGATGTAACATTAATATTAATTATTAAGAGAAACAAGTGGTGGTGGTGGTATAATAGTAGGCATACACTTTGGAATAGATGGTGTCTTTCAAACATATATATCCATTTCAATTTTTTATCATATTTATAAAACCAAAATTCTTCTTTGTCACTTCTAATTTATTTAACATCATTGTAACAAAAGAAATTTCCCCATTTCAATCACCAAGACAAACCCTAATAACCCATAATTGTGCTCCTTATTTAGTGAATACAGATGCCCCATGATCAAAACCAAGGAAGTTATAATTTTGAGATAGAGATTGTGTTAATGATTTATAAATAATAGGATCTTACATAATAAGTGTATTTTCATTCACATTTTTTGAAGATGTAACATAAGTAAATTGTCTAATAGGGATTTAAATCCTTACGTTATATCCCTCCCCCCCCCCCCCCCCCCCCAAATTTTTTTTATACCTTTATGATAATTTAATTCACCAATTCAAATATCTGTGAGGGTGAGTCACCTTTCTTGAACTTGCAAACTAGTATTTAGAGATGAATTTGACCCCATAATGGTAATTAAAATAAGTGACACAAAATCATACCTAGCAACTAAAAGACCTCTTGGAAAAGGATTTTGTGTGATTATCTATTTAATTATAAAATATCAATAGACACATCACAATAAATTACACTTGATGGGTCTCCTACCCTGGGTTTTTGGATCACATCCAAGGGATCATTAGAATTAGAAAATGTTAAATAATTACTAAAATACCATAGTAAAATGAAAATTATAGAATTTTATATATGGAAATAGAAGTAAGATTATCATCATGGAACTTTGAAACTAATGGTGATGATTTAGAGATAATTATTATGCTCTTACATAATAAGTGGAGTTTCATCCACATTTTTTGAATATTAATTTTTAGGAGAAAAAAGTGGTGGTGGTATAATATTAGGCATATACATTTGGATATATGGTGTCTTTCAGACATATATGTCCACTTCAAAATTTTATTATATTTCTAAGCTCAAAATTCTTCTTGATTGCTTCTAATTTTTTTAATGCCATTGTAACAAAAGCAATTTATCCATTGAAATCACCAAGACAAAACCATTCAATCCACTCATAGATATTTATATCAAAATATATATTTGTATAATTTAGGAAATTTCATTCTAATAAAATAACAATAGACTCATTGCAACAAATTACACTTGATGCATCTCCTACCATGGGTTTTTGGATCACATCCAAGGGATCATCAAAATTAGAAAATGTTCAACAATCTACTACAAGACCATAGTACAATGAAAATTATCAAAGTTTAAATATGGAAATAAAAGTAAAATTATCATCATGGATATTTGGAACTGATGGAAATGACTTAGAAATAATTATTAGGCTCTTGCATAATAAGTGGAGTTTCATCCACATTTTTGAAGATGTAACATTAATATTAATTATTAAGAGAAACAAGTGGTGGTGGTGGTATAATAGTAGGCATACACTTTGGAATAGATAGTGTCTTTTAAACATATATATCCACTTCAATTTTTTATCATATTTATAAAACCAAAATTCTTCTTTGTCACTTCTAATTTTTTTAACATCATTGTAACAAAATAAATTTCCCCATTGCAATCACCAAGACAAACCCTAATCACCCATAATTGTGCTCCTTATTTAGTGAATACAGATGCCCCATGATCAAAACCAAGGAAGTTATAATTTTGAGATAGAGATTATGTTAATGATTTATAAATAATAGGATCTTACATAATAAGTGTATTTTCATTCACATTTTTTGAAGATGTAATATAAGTAAATTGTCTAATAGGGATTTCAATCCTTACGTTATATCCCCCCCAAATTTTTTTATACCTTTATGATAATTTAATTCACCAATTCAAATATCTGTGAGGGTGAGTCACCTTTCTTGAACTTACAAACTAGTATTTAGAGATGAATTTGACCCCATAATGGTAATTAAAATAAGTGACACAAAATCATACCTAGCAACTAAAAGACCTCTTGGGAAAGGATTTTGTGTGATTATCTATTTAATTATAAAATATCAATAGACACATCACAATAAATTACACTTGATGGGTCTCCTACCCTGGGTTTTTGGATCACATCCAAGGGATCATTAGAATGAGAAAATGTTAAATAATTACTAAAATACCATAGTAAAATGAAAATTATAGAATTTTATATATGGAAATAGAAGTAAGATTATCATCATGGAACTTTGAAACTGATGGTGATGATTTAGAAATAATTATTATGCTCTTACATAATAAGTGGAGTTTCGTCCACATTTTTTGAATATTAATTATTAGGAGAAAAAAGTGGTGGTGGTATAATATTAGGCATATACATTTGGATATATGGTGTCTTTCAGACATATATGTCCACTTAAAAATTTTATTGTATTTCTAAGCTCAAAATTCTTCTTGATTGCTTCTAATTTTTTTAATGCCATTGTAACAAAAGCAATTTATCCATTGAAATCACCAAGACAAAACCTAATCACCCATAACTATGCTTCTTATTCATTGAATACAGATGCCCCCTGATCAAAACCAAGGGAGTTAGAATTTTGATGTAGAGATTGTGCTAATGATTTAGAAATAATAGGCTATTGCATAATAAGTGGAGTTTCATCCACATTTTTTGAATATGTAACATAATTAAATTGTCTAATAAGGATTTGACTCCTTAATTTTTAGCCCCCCTCAGAATTATACCTTTGAGATAATTTAATTCACCAATTCAAATACCTTTAAGGTAAAGTCACCTTTCTTCAACTTAAAAACTAATATTTGGAGATGAATTTGACCCCATAATGGTAATTAAAATAAGTGACACAAAATCATACCTAGTAACTGAAAGACCTCTTGGGAAAGAATTTTATGTGCTCATTTAAATTATAAAATAGCAATAGACTTGTCACTATAAATTACACTTTATGGGTCTCCCGCCATGGGTTTTTGGATCACATCCATGGGATCATCAGAATTAGAAAATGTTTAATAATTTTATACAAGACCATAGTACAATGAAAATTATATAATTTAAAATATGGAAATAGAAGTAAAACTATCATCATGAAACTTTGGAACCAATGATAATGATTTAGAAATAATTATTAGGCTCTTGCATAATAAGTGGAGCTTCATCCATATTTTTTGAAGAGGTAACATTATTAATTATTAGAAGAAACAAGTGGTGGTGGTATAATAGTAAGCATATACATTGGAATATATAGTGTATTTCGAACATATATGTCCATTTCAAAATTTTATTGTATTTCTAAAACAAAAATTCCTCTTAGTCACTTCTAAATATTTTAATGCCACTATGAAAAAAGCAATTTCTCAATTGCAATCACCAAGACAAAACCTGATAACCCAAAATTTTGCTCATTATCCAGTAAATATAGGTGCCTCCTCATCGAAACCAAGAGAGTTGTAATTTTGATGTAGAGATTGTGTTAATGATTTAAAAATAATAAAATATTGCATAATAAGTGGAGTTTCATCCATATTTTTTTTTGATGTAACATAAGAAAATTATATAATAGGGATTTTACTCTTTAATTTTTAGCTCCCCCTGCCGCCCCCTACCTTTGAGATAATTTAATTCACCAATTCAAATACTTATGAGGTCAAGTTGCCTTTCTTGAACATACAAACTAATATTTGGAGATGAATTTCATCCCATAATGGTAATTAAAATAAGTGACACAAAATCATACCTAGTAAGTCAAAAAAAAATTTGTTCTCATCTATTTGATTATAAAAAAGCAACAGACTTGTCTCAAAAAATTAAACTTGATGGGTCTCCTACCATGGATTTTTGGATCACATCCAGGGGATCATCAAAATTAGAAAATGTTCAATCATCTGCTACAAGACCATATTACAATGAAAATTATAGAAGTTCAAATATGGCAATAGAAGTAAAATTATCATCATGGAACTTCAGAACTGATGGTAATGATTTATAAATAATTATTAGGCTCTTACATAATAAGTGGAGTTTCATCCATATATTTTGAATATGTAACATTAATATTAATTATTAAGAGAAACAAGTGGTGATAGTATAATAGTAGGCATAAATATTGGAATATATGGTGTCTTTTGAACATATCTATTCACTTCAAATTTTTATCATATTTATAAACCCAAAATTCTTCTTGGTCACTTCTAATTTTTTTAACACCATTGTAACAAAATCAATTTTACCATTGGAATCACCCAAAAAAAAACGAATAACCCACAACTATGATCCTTATCTAGTGAACACAGATGCCTCCTTATCGAAACCAAGGGAGTTACAATTTTGATGTAGAGATTGTGCTAATGATTTATAAATAATAGGCTATTGCATAATAAGTGGAGTTTCATCCACATTTTTTGAATATGTAACATAAGAAAACTATCTAATAACGATTTGACTCCTTTATTTTTTATCCCTCACTTAGAATTATACCTTTGAGATAATTTAATTCACCAATTCAAATACCTATGAGGGTGAGCCACTTTTCTCAAACTTACAAACTAATACTTGGAGACAAATTCAACCACATCATGGAAATTAAAATAAGTAACACAAAATAATATCTAGTAACTAAAAGACTTCTTGAGAAAAGATTTTGTGTGCTTATCTAAATTATAAATAGTAATAGACTCATTGCAACAAATCACATTTGATGGGTCTACTACTAAGGGTTTTTGGATCACATCCAAGGGATCATTAGAATTATAAAATATTCAATAATCTATTACAATACCATTGTGTAAGGAAAATTATAGAAGTTCATATATGAAAATAGAAGTAAAATTATTGTCATGGAACTTTAGAACTGATGGTAATGATTTAGAAATAATTATTAGGCTCTTGCATAATAAGTGGAGTTTTATCTGCATTTTTTAAAGATGTAACATTAATATTAATTATTATGAGAAATAAGTGGTGGTGATATAATATAAGGTATACACATTGGAATATATGATGTCTTTCAAACATATTTGTCAACTTCAAAATTTTATCATATTTATAAACCTAAAATTCTTCTTGGTCACCTCTAAATTTTTTAATGTCATTGTAACAAAAGTAATATATCCATTGCAATCACCAAGACAAAACTAGATCACCTAAAATTGTGCTCCTAATTCAACAAATAAAAATGCCCCCAAATCGAAACCAAGGGAATTACAATTTTGATGTAGAGATTGTACTAATGATTTAGAAATAAAAAGCTCTTGCATAATAAGTGGAGTTTCATCCACATTTTTTGAATATGTATCATAAGAAATTTGTCTAATAGGGATTTGACTCCTTAATTTTTAGCCACCCTAGGAATTATACCTTTGAGATAATTTAATTTACCAATTCAAATACCTATGAAGGAGAGTCACCTTTCTTGAACTTACAAACTAATATTGGGAGACAAATTCAACCCCAAAATTGTAGTTAAAATAAGTGACACAAAATCATACCTAATAACTAAAAAACATTTTGGAAAAGGATTTTGTGTGCTTATCTAAATTAATATGGTTATGTGAGGGTATATTAAGAAGTCTACCTTAGAACACTTACTATATATTGTATTTATATATATACACTTTGAATCTATTTATAGATTGTATCTACATGTAGATTTTTATAATTTAGGGAATTTCATTCCAATAAAAAAGCAACAAACTTATCGCAACAAATCACACTTGATGGGTCTCTTACCATGGGTTTTGGATCACATCTAGGGGATCATTATAATTAGAAAATGTTTAATAATCCACTACAAGACCATAGTATAATGAAAAATTTAGAAGTTAAAATATGAAAATAGAAGTAAAATTTTTATCATATAACTTTAGAACCAATGGTAATAATTTAAAAATAATTATTAGGCTCTTTAATGCATAATAAGTGGAGTTTCATCCACATTTTTTTAAAGATATAACATTATTAATTATTAGGATAAAAAAGTGGTGGTGGTATAATAGTAGGCATACATATTGGAATAGATGGTGTCTTTCGAACATATATGTCCACTTAAAATTTTTATTGTATTTCTAAACCCATAATTCCTCTTGGTCAGTTCTAATTTTTTTAGTAGCATTATAAAAAAAAGCAATTTCTCCATTGTAATCACTAAGATAAAACTTGATCACCCACAATTGTGGTGTTCCTTATCCAACTAATACAAATGCCCCCTAATTCAAAACAAGAGAGTTACAATTTTGACGTAGTGATTATGCTAAGAGGCTATCTCTTTACACAAAGAATGCAAGTCATCATAGACTAAAGCATTGCATGGTGATTCAAATCTCGATAAGTTTGTGCCCATAATTATTTTTAAGATGAACTTATTTTGACATAAATGTCATGGGTTTGGAGTAATAATAGGTTTAATTATTAATTTACACTCTTTCTCTCCACACAGCCACTCTTACCCCCGACACAAAAAATATATTAGTTATTAAATAAATATAACAAACATATTATAATATAATAATATCAAAATATTTTTATATATTAAACTAATTTATTATATATTAATACTATATATAATATATATATATTTATAAAATATATTTTAATATTAATCAATATTACTATATCGTATAATATATATGTTAATATAGATTATAAATCAATATTATATATTTTAATATAATATATTTCAATACATCTATATATTGTTTTTGATAATATAAGGTGGAAAAACTAGGGGCCAAACCCTTAAAAATAGTAAAGAAACCATGAAGGCAGTCAGCACAAACGATACCTTATGATAGAAATGTCACATTCAGTGAACCAATAGACACATCAAAATCAAAATTAAAACAAATATAGGAATAAAAGAGAGGCAGAGTATCCAAAAAAATAAGAACTAAGGAGGCTAGATCTCTCCTTACTTAGACATAGATTTGATGATGCCATCAAATTTCTTAGTGTTTTTGCATTGACAACTGAAGTAGTAGCACCCAAATCCTATAGCATGGACATGTTCAGGAGAATAGAATTTTAGATCCCAGTAGAAAAGTTTTTCTCCAGTTTCTGAATGCAACCCTTTAGGATAGCAAGTTTAGCACTCAATCCTATCTTAGTTTCAGTTTCCTCATCAGCTTATTCCACATACATCTTTCCCTCTTTGTTAGCATTTTCCACAAAGTCAGCAACATCCTCTACGGTATCCTCTAATTCTCTTGTCTCCTGCTTACCTTCAGTATCCTTAGAGATTTCTTGAACATCCAAGTCCTTGGTCTCATCATCCTGAGTGGCTTCATCCAAGGCACTCTTAGAGTAGTTGATAATCCTAGCCTTAGGAGTAGGTTTGCTACTAATCTACCCTAACCATCTAACTCTAGAGGGGAGGCCCTCCTTACTAACCTTAGTGGACACATGGGATTTACTACGTTGACCCCTAGGGGTCCTATAAGGATTTTTAGGGGTCCCCATAGTAGTCCCCCCCAATACCTATTTCACCAACATATGTCTTCCTCTTCTTTCCCATCATACTCACAAAAGAGCCTGGAGTGTCTAAGGGAGTCTCCTTTAGAGTAGAAAAAGAAACTTCTTTAGTTTTAGTAGAGAAAGGGGAAGGACAGGGCTCTTTAGCAGCATCATTAAAAATTCACCCTCTATTAATTCAAATGGCCTTGGATGGCTTGAGGGCATGGTGGAAATTATACAGACAAAAATTGAGGCCCTAATGAATGGGGATAGGAATCGAATCTAATTTTTTTGCCAATTTAGCTCTCACCCTAAGGACTGAATGCTCTAGGGAAGAAAATAGATAAAATGGAATGCTGATAAGAGCATTACACCTAAAATTATTTAGAAGGGGGAGATGATAATTGTAAAACCTAGTGAAACATCCCTCCAGCATGAAATACTTCATGAGGATAAAACACACGCTATCCTAAGGCTCAGGCAACTTGGCTCGATCAAATCCTCCCTAATAAGGTGCTAATTCTTTGCCTTCTCTAAGAAATAGCTTCTGGCTGGAAAGGTCTATAATTTCTATTTTCTATTGCAGCTTCATCCCCTGTGTAGACATGCCAGTAGCCATAGCTATCACATTTTCTAAAATCTTAAAGCTAATTCCTCCAATAGAGACTCACCAATTTAGCCACGACCTAGCGAATTATTCAAACAAGTTTTCATCAAACCTATTAAGCTTCTCCATATAGGGACTAATCCTTCTCTCTTTACAGTAGTGCCAAACCACTATATTTTCTTTGAACTCACAATAAGAAACTAGTTTTATTCTAATTTTGTCACCACCCATGTCAGACTTACAGAGTAGACTAGGAGAATCCCAAATTTTAACCATCAAAATTAAAGTATATTCAAGCCCTTGCTCACAAATATGCATAATGATGATGAAATAGCACATACTTTAGAGCATCATGCAGATATGACACTTACTCATCCCATGCTTAAACATAATTTCCTAGCAATATCCATAATGATGAAACAATCCACTCACCTTAACAAAGTGGTATAATAACTTAGAAATGATTATCAAAAGTGTACAATAGGCCCCAAACTTTGAGATCCACATCAACACCCTCTGAAAGGACTGACTAATAGAGTTATCCTTCCAACATATCTGACGCATCCTTAACATGTCATTTCTTTTTGGATAAGATCCCTAATATTTAAAGGGATATGATCTATTTGGTGCCAACATCACCAATTTGAAAATTATTGGCCGAGATTGGCATAGGCATCAGCTACACTATTTCCTTTCCTATAAATATGTGAAATATCAACTCTCGTAAGCTTTTTCAAGAGAAATTATATATCCCTAATGATATCTTTTAACTTAATTCCCACACTCAATACTTTGTTGACCACATCGATAACCATTTTGGAGTCCCCCTGGATACTCAAATTCTTTATTCCAAGGGATATAGCCAATTTTAGCCCCCATAGAAGAGTAGTTACTTCAGCATAGTTATTGCTTTGGTAGCCTATTCCATGAGTATAGATATCAATCATACACCCTTTGTCATTTCTTATAATCCCTCCCCCACTAGCTTTACCATTAGACTTAAAGGCCCCATCAAAGTTAAGTTTCAACCAGTTAGGCTTCAGGGGATTCCATCTAATTTTAAGTCTCTATAGCATTTTAGAACTATTAAAATTAGGAATATGATTTAGTACCTTCCATTTAGCCACAATTTTCTCTTCTTCTTGAGTTAGGGGTTTCTCCGTAGTGCGAATATGAGCAATAGTGACATTTTCCAATAGAGTCTTGACAAAATTATGAAACACCTAAGAGACATATCTAGTAGTATCCCTAAAAATTCTATGGTTTTGCTCTTTCCATAAAATCCATCTCAAATAGGGTAGAGTTTGATTCCATACCTCAAGGAGCCAAGGATAAGAAATGGTAGGATATCAGCTAATAATGACTTCTATGAGGCCAAAATTATATACCCACTCAATTCCAAAATTATTTAGGATTCTGTCCCAAAGTTCCCTACAAAATCACAGTGTATGAAAATATGAGACACTATTTCCTCTTTTGAATAGCACAAATAACATCTATTAACCAGGGTAAACCCTCTCTTCTAAAGGTTGTCTTGGGTTAAAATTTTGTTATGAGTAGTAGCCCACCAAAACATGATTTTTAGTATAATTTTATGGTTTCAAACTTTTTTCCATATCTCCTTATTTTGAGCCTTAGGAATTAGCAAATGATAAGTGGACTTGACAGAGAACCATCCATTCTTATTTGGCCACAAGTATTGTTCATCTTCTCTTGGGAAGAGAAGGATTCTGACCCCCTAAATCAACTGTTGAATATCTAAAACTCTATGGGAGAGATCAAGCCAATGAGCATAGCAGTCCAATAGATTTTTCTAGCTCCTTATGCCATTGTTATTAGCCATGTAATCGCAAACTTTATTTCCAAAAAATTGAGTAGTGATTTTAGTAATTTATCCATAGTCTCCCTATGTGATAAGAGCCTTATCCTTTGCCCAAATGTCATTCCAAAATTTAATATGCCTACTATTTCCCAATTTCCATCTAATCCCTTGCTTAAGAAGGCTTCTAATTTTTAGCATTTTATTCCATATCACTGACCCCTGGGGTAGCCCTACCTCTTGTAGAAAGTTGGAACCATCTGAACTGTGCATATATTTGGCATGCATGATTTCCCCCCAATCATTATGTTTGTGAATCAGATTCTAGTTGATTTTAGAGAAAAGGGCTTTGTTCATGTTCCTAATGGATCTAATATTGAGGCCACCATGTGATTTTAGAAGACACACTTTTTCCCAACTGACCAAAGACATTCTCTATTTATCTTCTAGTCCCATCCATAAGAATTTTATTTGGATCTATTCCAATTTGATAGAGAAATATGAAGGTATTCTAAAGAGAGACAAGAAGTAGGTAGGAATCCCTTGTAGAGAGGCCTGAAGAAGCTGTAATTTTCCTGCACTATTGCATAGTTTCCCTTTCCAACCAAGCAGTTTCTTCTGAGTTCTTTCCAATATTCTATTCTAGTATCCTAGAGATATTTCTTTAACCATGAGGGGAAGGCCCTAATAGGTTGCAGGTAGATTAGCTTCAGCACAGTCCAAAATGTCAATGAATTTCTGTCTAAGGTCATTAAGAGTATTAAAGAAGTACACATTGATTTTTTGGAGATTTATACTTTTCCCAAAATCTATGGCATAGTTATTTAAAATAATATTCCATCTCTGAGCTTTAATTATCGAAGAGATGCCAAAAAGAATGGTATCATCAACAAACTATTGCACCACCATAGGGGGAAGAGAGGAAGCAAGTTTGATGCCCACTAGATGTTTAGAGGCTATATTAGCTTGTATGCATCTCCCAAGTGCCTCTGCCATTATGATGAACAAGTAAGGGGAAAGAGGGTCCTACTGGCGGATTCCTCTTGAAGAAGAAAAGAAACCTCTAGGGACTCTATTAACCAAGACCAAAAATTTAGCAGAAGAGATAGTGTTCCATACAAGGTGAGACATCTTATCATTAAACCCAAACGTCCTAATGACTTGAAATAGAAAAGTCCATGAGACCCTATCATATGCTTTAGAAATGTCTAACTTAAGAGCCATACTAGGAATTCTACTCTTATCCATGGAATGAATAGTTTCATGAGTGGAGATCACAACATCAAGGATTTATCGGCCCTGTACAAAGCCTTTTTGAGAAGGGGAAATAATTTTTTCTAGAAAAGGTTGGATTCTCATTACCAACACTTTAGTGCAAATCTTATAAACAATATTATAGAGACTAATAGGTCTAAATTTCAAAAGGTGAGTGGGCTGAAATCTTTTGGGAACAAGTACAATAAAGGTGTTATTAACCTATTTTAAAAGTCTACATGTTTGGAAGAAGTCATGAACAACAACAATAAGATCTATTCCCACTATCTCCCAATATTCTTGGAAGAAAATAGGAGGGAAGCCATCAAGACCTAGGGCTTTGAAGGAACACATAGAGAATAAAACAACATGGACTTCCTCCTCAGATATAGGCCTTAACATCTCCAGGTTGTCTTCCTCAGTTATCAAATAGGGGATTTTATCAATGAATTGATTCATAGTTCCACCATTCCCATCATCATTAGTTTGTTTAGTCAGCAAATTTAGAAAAAATATCTTGGCTTGTTCCCCTATCTCATTGTCTTTAGTTATAATATTGCCATTTTTCAAGCATAACTTCGTTATAGAGTTAGCCTTCCTATGTTTCATAGCTAAAAGATGAAAGAAGGTTGTGTTCCTATCTCCCTCTTTGAGCCACTGTAATTTAGATTTCTATTTCCAAAAAACCTCTTCTCTATCCATAAGATTCTTCTAGTTAGAAATTAGAATATTCTCTTCTTTAGAAGTGTCTTCTGAATCATCTCCTTGAGCAATTTGCTGCTGGATATCTACAAGTCTTCCAGCTATGTTTTTCTTCTGATAAAAGACCTTACCAAAGCTATTTCTGTTCTATCCATGAACTTCCTATTTGATATGCTATTTTTTTCTGATAAGTCTGAACATTGGAGTGCCCTAGATAGGAATTTGCCACCATTGGGCCACCAATTGTCTGAAGTCTTTATGTTTAATCCACATGGCTTCAAATCAGAAGGGGAAAGGACCACATTGACTCTGATCTTTCCAATTGAGAAAGATAGGGTGATGATCTGACATAGTTCTAGGAAAAGCCTATAAATACATGTTATGATAATCCTCCCAGTTACTAGAAGTAAGAAATCTATCTAATTTAACATCTATATATTATTAATAGTACATAAATAATATTATATTGATAATAAAATGAAATGAATTTTTATACCTTTAATGAAGTGTATAATGCCATGCAACATGAAAATGAGCTTTAACATTACGGGGTCAAAAATATGATCTCTAATACAGATTTAAAACTCTATGTCACTTCATCATGTGTGCAACAGATTATGTCAAAGAGAAAATCTATTAAACATTAATACAAATGGGTATTAAATTAAAATAATCATGTATCAACAAGGTTAAATCATGTATCCCTTCTCCATCACAAAAGGTGTAGTTTTAGGGCCAAATCACATCAATGCTCCATGCATCATTATGAATTAGATATGTAGTGAAGTGATTTGAAAATCATCATTTATAGGTGTAAATCACATCAATGTCATAAAATAAAGAATCACAAAAACTTCATTTATCAAGATTATAGAAGTTATAATACATCTATATATTATTGTTAATGGTATGAAAGTAATATTAAATTTTTAACAAAATTAAATGATCTTTTATGCCATATAATGCCACATAACATCATGAAATGGCTAAATGTGATCATAGTTATGAATTTAAAACTCTATGGTGCTTCACCATGTGCACAATAGATGAGGTAGATTACTTGAAAAAACCAATCTATCAAACATTATTATGTTTGGGAGGAATTAAATTAAAAGTTTCAATCACATATCACCAAGTTGTCACAAGCATTAAATTTGATGTTATGGATGACACTTGTCATGGGATAGTTAATAGTAAAGCATGTGAATTATTGATTTTTAGTAGCCATTTGAACTTGGTTATGATAATTATGTGAATTGTTATATGTCATTCAAATTAAACAAAAGAATTGAGTATGTTTTATTTTTATACAAAATGACCATCAAATTTTAGTTAACTATCATGTCTTTTGACCTCCAATTTAAATTAGTGATACATAATTCTTTTTTTCAAAATATTCAAATTAAGATAAACCACAAATAAATATATGTCCTAGTGATTTTATTTCTCCACTCCAATTTTTTTATTTATTTCTCCAATTTATAAGACTAGAATGATAATTTGCTCACTAAATTCAATTTTGAAGTCTAAATGTGAGATGTGTGTATTGGTGTTTTTGACTATAGGTGCCACAAAGTAAGATGGAGATGTGTTCATCAGTTCCCATAGACAAGAATGTTTAGTATTTTTTAACTTGTGTATATCATGGCCTTGTTCACAATTTTTTTGTAATGCATAGTTACTAAGATTCATGTATTTAATGAACCTATTTACAAAAGTAGAAATACAAACAAATAATAGCCAATGATTTTAATAGACTAGGAGTAGTGATACTTAGCATTTTTCATCTTCTAACCTTAGTAGGTGTACCTCATGGATGTGATTGGATGCTTTGTATGTGCCCTTATATCCTTTTATATTATATTATCAATCCATGAGAATGTGATGTTTTTGTTATTTGTAGTCAAAAATTATCTTTGTCTACTATTTCTTTTCTTTTGTTTCTATAGTTTTGGTCTTTGCTCACATAATAGACTATAATTCATGCTTTATGCTCCTTTATGGTCTATGATGCTTCAGGATCTAATCTATTTTAAAAAATAGAAATGATTTGGACATGATAGATTGGGTGCATATCTAATTATGGTGGTGTTTCTAATTGGATTTGATGTAAACCAATTATGGTGCTCTATGCTCTAATAATGCATTGGAATAGATGGTGTCTTTAGAACATATATGTCCACTTCAGTTTTGATGTAGAGATTACATGCTAAGAGTTTGTCTCTTTACATGAAGAATGCAAGGCATCATAGACTAAATCATTGCATGGTGATTCAGATCCCAATCAGTTTATAGCCATAATTATCTATAAAGATAAACTTAATTAATATTTTGACATTGTTGAGGGTTTGGAATTACTAGGTTTAACTATCAATTATAATTTTACCCCTCTCACCAATACATATATACATACATTATATGTCATGATATGTGGGTGTGCATGTGTGAAGAGCTATACACATGGACAAGGGTGAGCATGCAGTAAAGTGAAATAAAATTTTAAATCCATATACTCTCTACCTTTATGAACCCCTCCTTTGTACATGAGAAAAATAAACCAAGTGAAACTTTGCACATTTCTCGGTTACGTGGCATAATATAATAAGTTGAAAGCATAAAAATTGATTTGATTTTATTGAAATTTGTGTGGTTCAATGGAAGTTCAGGGCTAACTTGGGCAACAGTGAATCCTACTGGGATTTTGACTATGGCTAGGCCTAGGGTACCCTTGAGCATGCTCTAGAATAGCTTTTTGCAGCATGTGCATAGGGTTTATATATATATATATAGAAGTATAAGTAATATTATAAATATATTATATATTTTATATTAAATATATTCAAGGAAAGGTCCAATAGTTGTGCATGTTCCAATTACTGAATAGGGATTTTTTTAACATGTGCTCCATTAATGGAACATATTGGTGTGTATAAATATTAAAGTGTACCAAAATATGAACATGTAGTATATATACTTGTTCAACATTTATTCTATAAAATTAATAGTAACCAATAACATCTTGACAAGTAAGACTCAAGTATTGATAATCTTATGCATAGCTATTGGTACTCCAAAGGTTATGTTTTGGTCATAGGTTTAAAAAATGCATTTTATGACCTCTCATGATAAAATACATTATAATGTAAAATGTATAATGTGTTAGAACTTGAAACCTTAGTTATAAGTAGTCAAGATGACATATTAAAATTTTAAAAATCTAATGCAAAGTTATGGCACCTTAATTAGATGTCCAAAGTTAGGGTACATGGCTGCTAGGGCCTTTCTCATATACTGAAATATATATTATATAATTATAATTTAATTTATAAAGTATATTAACATATTATAATAATAATAATAATAATAATAATAATAGTAATAATAATAATATATTATATAATATTATAATATTATATTGCATGAGATAATATATATTTTTATTATGTATTTTTAATAAATATTATATTATTCAATATAATATATAAATATCATTTTAATATATTAAATATATCACTCACCTTAAATTTGAATGAGTTAAAGTTTATTGATGTCCTAGAGGTACTTTTGAGAAGAGACATGGCTTGTGAAGAGATGAGAAGGTTTGAGCATAGAGCATGATGTCTCTAAGTGACTTGGTCAAAGGAAGATGATGGGAGATGCTTATGAACCTATATTTGGAAGTATTTTATGAGGTCAAATAGTTTTATTAATGATATCAAATTGGTATGGTGTAGGTGTATAGCAAGACTGGTTGATTACCTAGTTCCTTGAGCATGGTCATGGTTTGTAAAGGTCTAATGATGGTGATATAGTGTTGTATGAGTTTGAATTTGTGTATTGAAGCATCAAAACATATTTTAAGGTTTTTTTAATAGGATAATAAAATTAAAATTCATCTATGATCAAATCAATTTTAGGTGTTGAGGCATAACCCTTGCATAAGAGACCTAGGGTGATGGAACAAGCTTGGTAGTTTATTGAGGTGAGAAGTAAAATAATTGTATGAATAAATTTGGTAACTAGTGATCATGTTATTATTTCATTATACATGTGTGATTATGGTTTTATATCAATATAATAGTTTTTAAATTGTTTTCAAAGACAAGCATAACTGGTGGTTCTAGGCATAACATGCATAAAAACCTAGTGAGGTCTAAATGGAGGGTCATGTTGAGTTTCTAAGGTGTTAAATCCCATGTGAGAATTGAATAAGGTTTTATATGGTGTTTAAATTATGTAGACCATGTTTTAGGTCATGGGTTGTATTATAAGATAAGTAATCATGTTGGAAGGTCTCCTGTGTATGCAAATTGGAGGTTTCCAAGCTCAAGAAGAACCTTGTGATGCTCATTGGCATGTGTATAATTTTAATTGTTAACCAATCCTTTTGGAAGAGATTTTACATGGTTTTAATAAGGATTTATAATAATTTTTAAGTGGTCTAAGGGTTATATCTTTATGAACATTCATTAAGAATGTAAACTAGTCTTAAACACTCTCCAAACCCTTGTAGCGACCCAATTGGAGAAAAATTATTGAGAAATGACCAAAATGAATTTAAAAGTCATGTTTGATGATTTTACGTTGTATAAGACTCCTCCAAACATCTCTAGGTGGTAGTGGTATGTTACAACAGTGAGCAAAAGGTATATACAACTACTTGTTTCTAATGAATTTGATGCATCAAGTGGTTTGGGGTCTTTGTTTAATACCTATACCTCATGTTCCCTTGAATGTAAATTGTTGATAGTGCTCATACAAAAGCAAAAATATGTCCTCAAAGTGACCTATTTATGTGAGTGAAGATTATGAAAGAGTAAGGACCAAAAATTGATCAACATGTTCCTTATATGATATTAGACTACTATGTACCTAAGTATATGATATATTAATGTATATGGGTTGATGAATATGCCAACATGTGGCACACATCCCCCTTATGTTGAACATGAAATATACTGAGAGTGGGGGGGGGTGAATTAGTATATTATATATATATATATATATATATATATATATATATATATATATATATATATATATATATATATATATATATATATATATATATATTACTAAATCTGATTTGTTTTCTCTAACCACTCAATCGTACATTCAAGATATGAAATAAAACTGAAATAATAATTTTCACCACATGAGAGAGAGAGAGAGAGAGAGAGAGAGAGAGAGAGAGAGAGAGAGAGAGAGAGAGAGAGAGAGAGCAAATTTTGACATGGAAACCCAAAGTGGAAAAAACCATGGAGAGGAATCTCAAGTATATGAATGAACACAAACTCAAAATACAAAGTTTTCAAGCACCAACTTGCAAGAGCACCAACCCCTTTATCGAGCACCAACACACCAAATATTTATGAGAACCAACCACAGGAGCACCAACCCCTCTTGTGTATAAAACAAAACTATCTCTCAATGTTGCTTACTCAAAAAATGATAGAACTCTACAATATATCATGCTTTTCTATATTTGAAAATAAATACAAACCATGCACTCTCTTACATATTACAAATGGATACTCAAGCCTTTATTTTTAGCTTTCCAAATGACCTTTGGCACTCACCATTTCTAATCCTTCAATCCTCATGGAAAATGGTGCTAAAATTGCATGACCCTTTGTATCCTTGCATTTGAAAAGTCATATGGTGACCCTTCATAATAAAAATCATACTTTCCTCTTTTGTCTTTATCTTGGTGACTTTTCATATTGCTCAAAGTATTCTTTCATGGAAAAATGTGCCATACCTCTTTTGTCTTCACATGGTGACTCTTGGACTTCCTCAAGGTGATTCTTCATGAGAAAATGCATCCCATTCCTCTTTTTTATTTTACCCCATGAATCTTTGACTTCTCCATGGTCCCTCTTTTGAATTATATACAACCAAAAATATAATCATTAATATTAAATAAATATTAACACACATTAGCCAAAAAAATAATATTAATAACACCATTAAATGCAATGGGGCGTTTATCACCAATAATGCTAGACCTTTGACATCAATGATAATATTTCTAATAATATCCCCCTTTGTCATTGATGGCAACCTCAAATTGAAACTACCACATCCTAAAATCTACACATACTATCATCTAAAAAACATACAGTAACTCCCCCTTACTGTAGCAACCTGTACCTATTTTTTCACCTATACTTGTACTTATTATTCTCCCCCTTTGATATCAATGGCAAAGGGCCTACCTAGAGCTAACACTTAGCTCCTCCTCAACTGATGTTGAACCTCAATGGTAGGAAGTAAAAGAAACTACTCCTAACTTCTCTTGTAGATACTCAAATGTGTCTTTTGGTAGTGCCTTTATGAAAATATCTGCAATTTGCTTTGTAGTAATGATATACTCCATCTTAAGCTATTGATTACAACTTTCTCTCTTAATAAGTGGTATCTAATAGGAATATGTTTTGTTCTTGAATGCATCACTAGATTCTTTGAAATATTTATAACACTTGTGTTATCACAAAAAATAGAAATAAGTTCATCATACTTTACCTTGATATCTTCGAAAGTTTGCTTCATCCAAAGTACTTGAGTACAACACAATAATACTGTAATATATTTTGCTTCAACTATAGAAAGTGATACTAAATTTTGCTTTTTTCTTAGCCATGATACTAAGCTATCACCAAGAAAGAAAGCTCCTCCACTTGTACTCTTTCTATCATCCAAGCACCCTACCCAATCTAAATCTGTATAAGTAACCAAAGTGAAATCTCTACCTATGGGATACCATAATCCATAATCTAATGTCCCCTTGATATATCTAAATATTCTCTTCACCAACTGAACATGACTATATTTTGTAGATGATTGATATCTTTCAACCATACCTACTGCATGCATGATGTTTGGCCTCGATGTTGTCAAATATAAAAGACTACCAATCATAGATCTATATAAATATTGATCTATAATAGGTGAATCTTCATCCTTTCTCACATTATTTCCTATACACATTAGTGTGCCAACTGGTGCACAATCCTCCAAACCAAATTTCTTCAACATTTCCTTGGCATATTTACTTTGAGCTATGAAAATTCCTTTATTTGACTTAAATATTTGCAATCCTAAGAAAAATTACAATTTTCCAAGCACAAACATTTCAAATTATTTTTGCATTTTATCAAAAAATTATTTTTTCATCTTTTCAATATTTCCTCTAAAAATGAGATCATCAACATATACCACAACAATCAATTGATGCTCACCTTCTATTTGGATGTAGAGATTACTATCAACAAATCCTCTCTTGAAACCTTGATCATATAGGTATTTATTAAGTCTTGCATACCAAGCTCTGGGAGTTTGTTTCAATCTATACAATTCTTTCGTCAATCTACATACATAGCTACTAATATTTGAGAGGATAAATCCCTCAGACTGCTCAATGTAGACTTTTTCTTCTAGATTCCCATTCAAGAAGGTATATTTGACATCCATCTAAAACAATTTAAAAATGTTAAAAATTGCACATGCAAGAAACATTCTAATAGCCTCTAACCTTGCCACTGGTACAAAAGTTTCTTCAAAATCTATTCCCTCAATCTGAGCATATCCTTTACATACTAATATTGCTTTATTTTTGGTCACTTCTCCATTTTCATTCAACGTATTTTTATAAACCCATTTTGTTCCTATCACATTGTGATATTTTGGTCTAGGCACTAATTCTCAAGTATAATTCTTTTATATCTAATTTAATTATTCATCCATAGCCTTAACCCAATGCTTATCATATCTAGCTTCTAAAAAAGTTCTAGGCTGAATTTTGGATAACAAAGAGAAATTAACTTGCTCAAATTCACTTACCATCATTCTTCTGGTGTGAATTCCTTCATTTATGTCCCTGATGATGTCACTTTCATTATGATATCTTTGAACATACTTGGATGGATTTTTGGTGCCCTTTTTCTCCTTCTTCTCATCTTCATTTGATTCTTCAAGACCTTCCTCTTCAATGATTTCAAGAATGTCTATTTGATCACTAATTCTCTGTGTTCCATCTTCTTCTATCCTGGCACTTGCACTTTCAACAATTTTATTGGTTATTTTGTTATAAAATTTATAATCTTTAATTTTTAAAGAATAACCAAAAAATATACCTTCATCTACTATGAATTCAAACTTACCAAGTTTTTCATTGGTTCTCTTTATGAAGCATCTGCTACCAAAAACTCTGAAATAATCAACTATTGTTGGTTTGTCTTTCCATAAATGATAAGGAGTCTTGTCACTATTGACTCCCAGTAATGCTCTATTATAAATATGCACTACTATAGTAAATACCTCTCTCCAATATTTATCTACTATCTTAGATTCATTTAGCATTGTCCTTGCCATCTCCTGAACTATTCTATTTTTCTGTTCAACTACTCCATTTTGTTGTGGAGTTTTAGCTGTTGAATAATATCTCTTTATTCCATGGTCTTCAAAAAACTCAATAAATTTATCTGACATGATTCTCCTCCTTGATATGAACTTAGACACTTAATCTTTAAACTGGTTTCATTCTCAACTAATGCTTTGAATGCTTTGAAATATTTGAAAGCTTCTAATTTTTTATTTAAAAACATTACCCAAGTCATACGTGAAAAATCATCAATAAGCAAAATGAAATATTTCTCACCTTGAATACTTTGAGTTCTCATAGGTCCACACAAATTAGTGTGAATAAGATCTAGCATCTGCGTAGTCGAGTATTCTTTTGTTTTGAACCACCTTCTAGCTTGCTTCCCATGTTGACAAGGTTCACAAAGTGTGTCAGATGTCTTTGTAATCTTTGGAAGATTTCTAACTGCTTGCTTTTTGCTGATGTTGACAAGATTGTCAAAATTTATGTGCCCCATTCTCCTGTGCCATAGCCAACTTTCTTCAATTCGGCTCAAACAACATCTTTGACCTTTGATGTCTGATAACATATACAAATTATTGCATATTCTATGAGCATTTGTAACCAACATATCTAAATCTTTTCTTCTAATTTTACAACCTTATTCATAAAAATTTAGTGTATGCCTTTGATCACACATTTTACTTACACTCAAAATATTATGCTTAAGACCTTCTACATACAAAACATTTTCAATTTTAGTTTTACCATTATCCAAACTTAGTGTACCTTTTCTCGTAATCTTGGCTGTATTATTGTCTCTTAATTTCACCATACCACTATTGATCTTATTCAAGGTTATGAACTTGATCTTGTCTCTTGTCATGTGCCTTAAAAATCCATTGTCAATTAACCATGGCTTTTCTTCATTTCTTGCATGCAAATCAGTTTACACCAACATAGATTTTTCAAGTTGTTTCTATTTCCATGAACCTATCTAAACTTTCTTCTTGATGAATGGAGCCTTGTAACTCTGGTCCTTCTTGACTAAATCAAACACACTTATATAGTACCAGGATATGTTTCTAAACTTATTTCACTTGTAACATATTATGGGCTCTTCATTAAAGCCTAATAGAGGAATAAAAGAGTTGTGGCTTCTGCTTGACTCTACATGACTTTCCTTCTCCTTATTTCTAAAACTGTTAGCTCTTTTTTGACATTCTAATTTCTTATGACCATATCCATTACAATAAAAATAGTAACCATAAAAATAAGACTTGTTTGTGTATCTCTGACCTAATTACCTTTTGTAGCTATGTTCCCTCTAGCCTTCTTTGTTTGACATGTCCTCTATATTCTTAACTCCTTCCCTTTTTATTTCTTCTTTTGTAAGAGATTCAGCATAGCTCTTTCTTTTTTCCTTGTCTGTGAAATTAGTGACCTCCTTTTTCTCTTTTTCAAATCCAATACCTGTCTTATCTGACATTGATCTTTGATTTTCTAATATCTTATTCAACATATTAGTGTTATTCTCAAATTTTGAATCATTGGCTACTCTATCATTGATTACTTTATTTGTTTTCTCAAGATTTGCTTTTAAAAAAGCAATTTAAATAACATACCTTTCAAATTATATACTTACTAATTTCAACTATGTCGTTAGATCTTCTTCATTCTTCTTGGCTTCTTCAAAGTGTGCTTGTAGATCTTCAATTATTTCCTTTAACTCCTTTTCATTTTTCTTGATCTGGAGCTTTAATCCTTGATTCTTCTTTTCAAGAGATTTTAACTCTTCTAAGGCACAAATGAGTTCTCCTTATAAATTCACTTTAGCTTCATCCTATTCTTCTTCTTGATCATCTATACTTTTGATTGTAGAGGCATCTTCATGTTTGGCCATGAATAGAATCTCTTCTTCTTCTAAGTCACTGACTCCACTATCTTCGACTGAGCTAGGATCTTTAGAATACAAACTTTTCTTCTTGAATCCCTTATTGAATTTGCCTTTGAAATTCTTCTTGTATGTATACTTTCCTTCTTCATTGTCATCTTTTCTCTTATTTGGAAATTTAGTTGTAAAATGTCCAATCTTTTCACAATTAAAAGATTTAAAAGTTAATTTTCCTTGATATTTACCTATGCCCTTTTTTGGCTTGTGAATGAATAGAGCTCCATTTTCATCTTCATCATCACTAGAAGTATCACTTCATTCTTGAATTTTAGCCTTCTTTTTCTTTGATGTCTTGAAAGCCACTTATCTTTTTGAAAGTTTATCTTGTTCAATCCACATCTCATATGCCATAAGAATACCGTGAATCTCATCTATTTTTAGCTTGGATAAATTATTCATCTTTTCAATTTCTAAAAATTTTGCATCATATCTCAATGGTATAGATCTTAAAACCTTTTGAACCATAGTTGATTCTTATAAATTTTCTCTAAGACTTTGAATCTGATTGACTATTTGATCAACCCACAAGAGATAACTTGCTATATTTTCTTCTTCTTCCATCTTCAAACTCTCAAACTATCTTCTAAAAGTTTGAAGCTTAGCTTGCTAAACAATCCACTGCTTGCCATATGTCAAATCCAAGGGCCATCAAATAAGTCTTCATCCTTATGCTCCAAAAAACATAATTCATCCCATTAAACAAAGGTGCCTTATTTGTAGAAAATCCTTCATGTGATCCAGCCATCATGCTTTCCCAATCTTCCTTCAAGCTATACAACTTTTTCAAAAGGAACTTGCTCTGATAGAAATTGTTAAGCATGAAATATACTAAGAGGGGGGGTGAATCAGTATATTATATATATTTTACTTAATCTGATTTCTTTTCTTTAACCACTCAATCATATATTAAAGATATGCAATAAAACTGAAATAATAATTTGCACCACACAAGAGAGAGAGAGACACCAATTTTTTACGTGGAAACCCAAAGTGGTAAAAACCATGAAGAACAATCTCAAGTATATGAATGAGCACCAAATCAAAATACAAATTTTTCAAGAACTGAATTGCATGAGCACCAACCCCTTTACTAAGCACCAACACAACAACTATTTATGAGCACCAACCCATAGGAGAACCAACCCCTTACAAAGATTTGTGAGCACCAACCCACATGAGCACCAACCCCTCTTGTGTATAAAACATAAATATCTCTCAATGTTGCTTACTCAACAAATGATAGAACTCTACAATATCTCATGATTTTCTCTCTTCAAAAATAAATACAAACCATGAACTCTCTTACATATTACAAATGGCTTCTTAAGCTTTTATTTATAGCTTTCCAAATGACCTTTGGCATTCACCCTTTATGACCTTTCAATACTCATAGAAAATGGCACCAAACTTGAATGACCCTTCGTATCCTTGCATTTAAAAGGTCATATGGTGACCCTTCATAAGCAAACACATCCTTTCCTCTTTTATCTTTATCTTGGTAACTTTTTGTATTCCTCAAAGTGTCTCTTCATAGAAAAATGTGCCATACCTCTTTTGTCTTCACATGGTGACTCTTATAATTTCTCAAGGTGACTCTTCATGAGAAAATGCATCCCATTCCTCTTTCATATTTAACCCCATAACTCTTTGAATTCTCCATGGGTCCTCTTTTGACTTATATGCAACTAAAAATATATTCATTAATATTAAATAAATATTAACACACATTAGCCAAGAAATGAATATTAATAACACCATTAAATGCAATGGAGACTTTATCATTAATAATGCTAGACTATTGACATCAATGACAATATATATAACACCTTATTTAGTTATATGGGTCCAATATATTAGGATAATTGAGTATCTTGTGGAATTAATACATTGGGGTAATGGTTGACCTACATTGAGATTAGGACATTACCCGTCCATTATTAGTTAGATAGAGGTATATATAAATGAGATGATTATCATTGTAAAAGAATCAAGTAATCATCGAGTCTTCTATTGTAAGAGGATATTGGATGTTGTACCCTTGAAGAGACATTGTGGATTTATTCCTTCATAAAGGAGTATTGTATGGTGTTGCCCTACCTTAAGGGTCTTTAAAATCTGCATATATTGAATATTTGGACATCTTAGTCCACCAATACGTATTGTGTTGTGTTGATATACATTATATTCAGCATTATTTCAAAATATTATAAGTGTGGATCATAACAAGTGGTATTAGAGCTTCGATTTGGGGAATTTGTGTGTAGTGAAACCCTAGTTTTATAAAATTGTCAATATCTTGCAATCAGTTGTGAATTTTTTCACAATTTTTTAACTAGAGATGAAGAATATTTTAAGTAAATCATAGTAAAATAATGGAGCCTTTATGACTATTTTTGAGGGAGTTATTGATTTTTTAGGTTTTGTAATAATTTCATCATATTAGCAAAAATATAACGAGTTTTTCTATTAAATTTTTATTGATACTATACAAACATACAATAGAAACACAGTCAACATTTTAGAATTGTTTGAATTATTTTATGTGATTTATTGTGATTTTATGAATTTTCATATATTCACTCTACATGCCAAAATTTGTAGAATTTTCTCACAAAATTTTTATTAAAGTTCTAATATCATAAGGGGAAGATAAAGTAAAAATTTGGGGCTGTTTTGAATGAGTTATTGACATTTTAGGGTATTTTATTAACCCTAATTTTTTGTTGTGGATCATGAAGTTACAAGTATTTTCAAGGGAGGATGATATTGATTCTAGAGAATGGTGGATCCTTTTTAAGGATAATAATACTCAAAAAATTTTGTGGTAAACATGTTCGTCTCTTTCTTTGTTTGGACCTAAACAACATTGGTTTAATCAGTTGAGTTTTGTAAAAAGGTATTCTTCATGAGAAGAAATAGAACATGTCTTCCTAGATCTATGGGAAATAAAATAAAACGAGGATAAGGAAGAGGAATAAAATAATTATGGTAATGAAGAATATAATGGAAATGATGAAGAAGAAAAATTAGTGGAATAAAAAAATGATAATGAGGAAGAACATGCAAGTGATGATGAAGAAGAAAAATTCAAGCTTAATAATAATGAGGAGAATACAGATGGTACATAAGGAGAGGTAGAGGAACTCAAAGAAGAAGAACAATAATTGGATGATAAATGTTCAAATAATTTGGCTCCAAATAAATTTGAGTCAATTTTTCAATTTCAAGGATGCATTCAAAAGAAGCAAGTTGTTGTGTCCATAAACCCTATCAAAAAGTATAACTTCATCAACATGAATGTGGTCAAACATTTACATGTTCAGGAAAATAATATCATGGAGGTTCAAGTGGATGGTAAGAATATTCTAGTGTTTGATTATTTGAAGATTATGATGCAAAAACATGTTTTGCATTCATATTTTTATGCTTTGGATATGATTGACATGGATATAGTTTTGGGATATCCATGGTTAGAAACATTAGTAACCATCAATATTAATTTTCATAAGAATTTCATGAAGTTTTGGTATAAGAAAAAGGTCACTTTATAGGATATCATAGTGGGAAAGGCACCAATAATAATCAAGGTAGTGAGATTGAAATATGTGAAGAAGAGCATGTGAAATATTTAGATGAAAACATAGATGAAGAAAAAATACAAACAAATAAATAAACTTCATCTACTAAAGATACAAAGGAAACACCAAAGCATAAGGTGGAACATGTAGAAGAAAAGGTTGATAAGGTCAAAGTATTAGAAAAAGTTGAGGTATATAGATACCCACATCATCATGAGAGGAAAAAATCATGGATCCATGTGAGGGAATGTCATAACAAGAGGAAATTTATCTATATAGGAAATCAAAGTTCTAATAACTATGGATATGCATGAAAGACAAATAAGGATTACTATAGTCAAGTATGGAATCAACATACAAAAGTGGCATATGCAACATGGAATCGATAAGGAAATCACTATGAATATACATGGAATAATAGATACTATGGTCATGGATGGAATCAAAGTAGTGCAACATAATATGGTATATGGAGTCAAATAAGGAATAATTATTCATGGATACCAAGGTGGTATAGTTATGATCATGAATAGAATCAGAGTAGCAAATTGGAATTTGGAAACAAGGTTGGAAATATATCACATAGTAGGATCACATAGGGGTGCTTGGATGATCAAACTTGGAGATAAATTTGAAATGATTTGAAGCATACTCATTATATAGTTTCTTCCTATGTTTCTAGAATGAAACATGTCAAGGAGGGAAGGAATGATATGTACCTAGGGATATGATATATTAATATATATGGGTTGATGGAGATGCTGACATGTGTCACATATCCCCCTTAGTTATTTATGTGGGTCCAATATATTAGGATAATGGACTAACTTGTGGAATTAGTTCATTGGTTAATGGTTGGCCTACATTAAGATTATGAGGTTACCCATACATTGTTAGTTAGATACAGGTCTATATAAAGGAGATGATTATCATTGTAAAGGAAGAAAGTAATCATTGAGTCTTCTATTATAAGAGGATATTGGAGGTTGTCCCCTCAAAGAGACATTATGGATTTATTCCTTAATAAATTATTATTTTATGGTGTTTCCCTACCTTAAGGGTATTCTATTTGTCTATATATTGAATATTTAGACATCTTGGTCTACCAATATCTATTATGTTGTGTTGATCTACATTATATTCAACATTTTTTCAAAATATTATAAGTTTGGTTCATATCATAGACCACCATAAATATATGATTGGAATTTATCTAAAGGTTTCTAAGTATCTCATGAATGCTTTGGGTGTTCAAATAAGTGATCCCATAGGTGTGTGAAGTCATGTTCACCAGATAGTGTTTTGAGCCAGATTAATTGCTTTAGGTATGCTAAGTGAGATGAAGAGTTTGAGACTATATAATAAGATTTAGTGCATATAAGAAACTTTTATATGTTTTTTTACATGTATTTGACGTATTTATTCTCTATTGAAGATGGAGAGATATGATAAGGTATTGAGATAAGGAAACCAAAATGGCTTGTCTAGCTGAGTATGCACAGTGTAAAATAGAGCTAAGAGATTAATATATTAGACCAATGATTTATGAAAAAAAAAAGATATAAATAATGGATAATTATCTTTAAAAATCATATTAACCATGGATGTGCATCATATGTCATGAAAGTGCTCCTTTAAGTGCAAATGACAAAGTTATTTATGACTGTGTTTTTGGAGGCCACAATCAGTCTGAGTGGTCATCTTGAAGAGATGAATTTGAAATATTTTTTATATATTTGAATAAAATATTTAATAATAGGATTTATATGACATGTAGGATATATTAATTCATTATTTTTAGTGGTTTGTGTGATAAACTTGACTATGTACTTTAGTTCTAAGAGATAGATTTTTTTGTGTTTTAAGCCTTAATGGTGAGTAGTCTAAATGGTTTGGTTCAAGTGTTGAGTTGGAGTTATAGGTGGTATGTACCTATGTGGTACTAAGGAATGGTATATTTTAGGCAATTTTATGTGTTTAATCCATTGGTACAAGCTAAAGGTGGTTCATGTTTTCAAGTGTAACATGTAGATGTGAAGGCATAATTTTATTAGGTCTCTATTTGACCTAATTAAATTTTAGCCTCTATGGGTTATAACCAATATATTCAATGTTTTGTTATCATATATAACATATGTATATACATATTTTAAGTTTGATCCATGTGGGTCAAGGATCTTGGCTTACCAAGATGGGTGATCGTAAGAGTGTGGTATAAAGGCAAGGCTTAATTGGCCTATTTGGCTAGTTAAAAAAAGAAAAAACTTAAGAAAAGTAAAGATATAAATTAAGGAGTAGAGGTAGGTAATTACAGACCATAATAGGGTGAATAAGATCATTCATTCATATCTATCCAATTTGATTCATGTGGATGATCAGATCATTGAACCTAATGAGCCTAGAAGAAGCATATTGAGTGAGTGAGCCCTCGAGGCTATTTGAGTGAGAGTGAGGAGGAAAGAGTGAAAAAAATGAGGTCATCATAAGTTTAATATTATTATTAAGTGTTCAATATTATTATTTTTTCAATTTAGTGAATTTGGTTCTTCGTTTCTTAGGGGATTGGAGCCTCCTTGCAAGTTGGAGCTTGCAGAAGACTAGTTGGGTGGGTGTTCAACTAAGTAGGGGTTGGAGCTCCTTGTGAGGTTGGTGCCTCACTAAAATTTGGATCTTGAAATTATAGGAAAGTATTCCATGTGCATGTTTCATTTGGTTTTATCTCCAAATATGGTTTCCCACATAATATCTTATGTTATATTGTGATATGTTTGTGTGGTTTCTTTCTTATGCATTGATCTTATATATATGAATTCTTATTGGAATGATGAAAAAAATTGAATATATAATATTAAGAAACTAATTCATCCCCCCTCTCATTAGATACTTATAATTGGTATCATATCTAGACTTTTGGAGGAGGCTTCATAGCCTACATGTGATCCTAAGTAGATTAAAGTATGATGAGGACAATGTTCTTGTTTGCAGTGATGGATAAGTTTGTGAAGAGCATGATTGAGGTATGCATAGAATCCTACATGATGGTGTTATAAGGTTAAAAAATAAGGATTATTTTTAATATAAATACAATATCAAACCTAATTTGATAGAAAAAATCACCTTGAAGACATGTTGTAAGATATTCCTATTTTATATTAGGTCTCCATGAGACCTAATGAGGGTATGAGAGCTAATGGAGATTTCTAAGTAAAATTTAATGGTTTATGGATACTATGCATGGAGAAGACTCATATAAAATGGGAAAAAATTAAATTACAAGGTTTGGTTCATTGATATAGATCTGAAAGTATGCAGTTGTACAAGAAATGCTTCATGGGAGTTTATTATGTCTCAACGTTTTCTGAATGACAGACTAGTGTGACTTGATACATTTTTTGGTGTTCTTATAATCTAAAGGTGATTTATAAAAGTGTTTGGTAGTGTTTTAAAGGTCATATAACATCTATATATTCTTTTTTCATGGTTAGTTTGATCCATGTAAGGAAGAGCTAGCTCAAGATGTGAAAGGCAATGATTTGAGGGTTTCAATATAAGTTATGTCTATAAACCCTAAGTGTGATATAATGAAGAAAATGAGTTAACTATTTATATTTTTATGTTAGTGAGAGAATAGGGATTAAGTGAAATATTTTATTAGTCTTTTAGTGTGTTGGAAGGTTGTAAAAGTGTAGTTATTAGAGTCCAAAGTTGACTTGTGTAGTTTGTGTTCTTGATAGTGAACCTGGATAGACTAAAAGTGAATAAGAACATGTCTAAAGTGATTGTAATGGTGATTTAAGTCTTGTATATTTATTTCATCCCATTATATCCCTAATTCTATGCATTTAATATGATATGTATGTGTTTATGCAATAAATCATCATGTACTTTGACTGAGATGGAAAATTTTGATAATATCGGAGTTGTTGCCAGAATCCAGATAATGCAAATGCAATGGAGACATGATCACATGAGATGAAGCTAATGCACATCACATAGATGCTAAAGCAATTTGAAATTATATAAGAAGATAAATTGCACAAGATAAATAGGAAAAAAATCAATATTTGATTAACCCAAGATGGCCAAAAGTGAAGAATACATATAGGAGAGCACGTAAGTAACTCCTCCAAAAAAGGTGGTCAAAGCACCCCAAGAATAAACTGTAACTCCTCCATGAAAGGTGGTGACAAGGTGCTAAGAATAGATAAGTAACTCCCATACCCAGAATAGCTGGTCAATGGAGTTACTTATGACACCTATAACACATCTATGACACACATATCCACATAAGCTAGCCTATCCCACGAATGTAGAAAAACTCCATGTATGCACAAATATAATTTCCCTAATTAAATAATATGGAAAAATAAAAAACTACACTAATACCCCCCCATAAGCACAACTTAGGTGGGTAGTGTGGAAATATAACATGGGTCCTGACAATTAGGCCTGATGAGGTACCCATGAACAAATGCAATCTCCCATAAGATAGAGAAAAGGAGAAAACTCGTAGGAAAAAACTCCCCCCTAAAAGAGAGACATAAAAGAAAGGAAGAGGCTAGTGCCCCCCTGAAGATGATACTACTACAGATGTGGACTGCACCCCAAGAAGAGCTCATAGATGAATGAACTTACTCTCGATGAAAGGTCTGGTGAAGATGTCTGTAACCTGCTCTAAAGACTGACAAAATATCAAGTCAATGACTTGACTATGAATAAGCTCCTAAATGAAATGCATGTGAATCTCTATATGCTTGGTCTACTGGTGTTGAACCAAATTCCTACAAATCTGAATGGTACTCTAGTTGTCACAATAAATGATGGTGGGATACCTGATAGGAATGCCAAACTCAAAAAGAATCCCCTAAAGCCAAATAGCCTCAATATCTACATTAACAGCTCCCCTAAACTCTGCCTCTGTGGATGATATAGCAATAGCATTCTACTTCTTGCTAGACAAACTGATAGGACCAAAACCTAGAGAGAAACTATAACCAGAAGTGGACTTGTGAGTTTGTGAATCACCAGCCCAGTCTGAATCTGTATATCTAACCAAGTCAACCTCTATGCCAAATCTATAATGAATCTCATATCTATGTGAACCCTATATGTAATGCAAGATCCTCATAGCTACTTTTCAATAGAGCTCATGAGGTTCCTGTATAAATTTGGAGACAAGTCCCATTATATATGATATGTCTGGCATGGTGTGAGTTAAGTAGATGAGACTTCCAACAAGTTGTCAATACTGAGTGACATCAACAAATGGTGAAGAAGAATCAGCCTCAAGCTTGATTCCTGATAGAAAAGGAGTCGGATATGGCTTGCAATCAGCCATGTGAAACTGAGACAATAAATCAAGAGCATACTTAGGTTGTCCAAGAGAAATCCCTGAATCTGACTATGATATCTTGATGCCAAAGAAGTAGTGTAACAAACCCAAGTCTATCATGTCAAATCTATCCTATAGAGATGCTTTCACTGCTACAATAGCTGATGAAGAACTCTTGGTGATCAAAAGGTCATCAACATATAGAACCAAAATGAGGAGTGAATCATCCTACTGCAAGAAGTAGACATTGGGGTCAGAATGGCACCTAGTGAAGCCCGCTATGAGAAGGAAGGAATCCATCTTGTCATACCAATCCTGAGGGGCCTATTTGAGGCCATAGATAGATTTCCTAAGTTTGCATACTAAGAAAGAATCCTGAACAAATCCTAGTGGCTGCTCCATGTAGATCTCCTCCTCTAGGTCTCTGTGAAGAAAGGCACTCTTCACATCCATCTGGTCCACATCCCAACCATGTGTTGCGACAATAGCCAAGGTGAGTCAAATAGAAGTCATCTTTGCAATGGGTGTAAAGGTCTCTGAGTAGTCAATCCCTGCCACCTATGAGAAACCCTTAGCAACCAATTGTGCCTTGTACTTATCAACTGACCCATCTGCTACAAACTTGGTCTGATATATCCACCTACATCAAACCATCTTCTTTTCCTTAGGAAGTGAATTCAAATCCCAAGTTTGGTTTTTGATTAAGGAAGAATATTTTTCTTCCATAGCACTATCCCACTCAGGTACCCCGATGCCTCTCGAAAAGTCTGTGGATCTGAAATTGAAGCAAAGAAGGCATGTGGATCTCTCTGAAAATCCCCCCTAATTTGTCTGTCATCTATAGGATCTCCTGCCCAAGTGCCATCACTCTCAAGTGTCTCTCTAGCCCAAATTGGCCCAAAAGTGGGTGAGTCAGGTGCTAACTCTTCATCCTCTAATTGACTAGAGGTGGATGACTTTGCATCACTGTCCTCACTGTCTGAACTTGAAGAAGAAGAAGATGTCTCTGGCTCAAGAACTTGCTATGGTTGATCTAAATCTGATGAGGAATCATCATGAAGAAGTAGATATAATGAGGGAGAAGAAGTGCCAAGTGTTGAGTCTCTACGACTCTCCTGAAAGTGGACACTTCTCTCAATAAACAACTCATGAGTGGTCAGAACTAGAAGGTGATACCCCTTAATACCATCTAGATATCCTACAAAGATGTAAGGCTTAGACTGATGTTCCATTGCTTTAAATTTCTTCTTTGGTATGCGAGCCATGGCTGGGGATCCAAAAATCCTATGGTGCTCAACATTAGGTTTCTTTTTATGCCAAGCTTCAAAGGGTGTTATCCCTTTTAAAGCTTTTTGAGGAACCCTATTTTGAATGTAGCAAGCACAATTGATGGCTTCAACCCAGTACTGTGGTGTTAAGGATTTGGAGTGAATCATATAGCTACCCATCTCTTTCAAGAACCTATTTTAGCATTCTACAACCCCATTCTATGAAGGACTATAAGTGACTGTGCACTGCAAATCAATCCCCTCTGTGGTGCAAAACTGCTCAAACCTATTGCTGACATACTCCCCTCCATTATCATTTCGAAGAACCTTGATGGATTTCTCACTCTATTTCTCAACAAGAGCCTTGAAGTCTAGAAAATTTTCAAACACTTCAGTCTTTTGTTTGAGAAAATATATCCAAGTGTACCTAGAGAAATCATCAATGAAAGTGAAGATGTACTTGGCCCTTGTGAAAGATGGTTTGGGAAAGGGTCCTGATACATCACTATGGACTAACTCTAAAGGTTGTGAAGCCCTCCAAGCTTTGCCTTTGTCAAGCTTTTCTTTGAGATGATTCCCAAGGGAGCACCCCTCGCAAAGTCCTTTTGAGAATTGAACATGAGCAAGCCAATAACCATGTCATTTTTGCAAAGTTGTTCAAGGTAGTGGTAGTTAAGGTGGCCAAACCACTCATGACATAATTTTCTAACTCCATCTGAATGAGTCAACAATGCTGTTGGAGAAGAATTTGGTGTAAAATGTGAGGTGTATAACCTTGCTTGGTGATCTTCCCTATCCACTGCCACTGTAGTATCACTATGCAACTCTCTGATAGACACTGAATCTGGAAAAAACTCAACTCTCATGCCCTGACCAATGTGAGTGATTTTGGTACACTGATAGGAGATTGGTTGAAAGAGAAGGAACACTTAGAACATTATTGAATGTTCTTCCTTCCATTTCAACTGAACCTCTCCCTACAATGGAAATTGATGTGTCATCACCCAAACTAATTGAAGTCATGCTACAAGGCTCTAAAGATGAAAACTCCACTAGGGAAGATCCCATGTGGTGAGAAGCACTCTATTTAATGACCCATGAAGATGTAGAATCTACTGTAGCTAAAAGGGCCTTGCCATTTTCTTTCTCCTTACCCTTGCCTTTTGCCTTGGTATAATCTTGGGTAGATGAATTCTGGTTGATGGACTCAAGAACACCTATGTTGTGCTTCTCTAGAAGATGAGTTAGGTGATCTATTTATTTCTTCATGCATTTGTGTTCATCATGCCCTATATTTTTAAAATAGGCACACTTAACCTTATCCTTCTTAGGTTTAGCATTGGAGGAGGAAGACTCAGTATTGTTTTTGGTAGGATTGTTGTTTTCTTTCTTCTTCTCTTGGTCCTTGTTCTTTTTCTTCTTCTCCTTTGTTGAAGTCTTATCCTTACCATTACTAGCTATCAAAGCTTGGGGTTGAGTAGACTTCATTGCACCCATTTGAATTATCTTATCTTGCTTCCTAGTCAAGTTGGCAATGAATGAATCCAAAGAAGGCATTTTCCATGTAGTGCCAAGGACACTTTTTGTGACATGGAAAGTGGAGACAAAGATTGAATAACTTAGACCTAGCTTTGCAAGAATAGAAAGGATGAGTTGATCATCTTTCTTCTCTATCCTGCATTATTTCAATTGAAATTTAAAGTCCTTAAACTTAGTGAAAAATTCTTGTATGGTGTCAATGTTTCTAGGACTTAGACTTATGAGTTCGTTTTCGAACTCATGACGTCTCATCTCATCAAGCTTCCCAAATAAGGTTTACAGGGTGTCCCATATGTCTTTCAAAGTCTTAGAGGTTTATAAATGGAATAGAAGTTTTAGAGACATGGACAAGCTTAGTAATCCATAGGCTTCATCACTATGGTTGTACCACTTGACCTTTCCAGCATCAGTGTTGGGTTCTACTTCAATACCCATGGTGATCCTATACAACCCTTTGCTTTTAAGAATGATTGAAATTTTAACCTTCCATTCATGATAGTTGAAGGGTGTTAGGGGTTTAAGTTAAAAATAATCTATTTTAAGCTGAATTTAGGTGAAGTTGTGTTGATTGCAAGTTGTGAAATTATGTAGAAAGGAGAATGAAAGCAAAGATTGCAAGTGTTGAAAAGCAATCGCACCCCCCAAAAATGTCGAACCCCCTCTCAAATATGAAAGTGCATGCTTAAAAGATGTTAGTATCATCTGATAATATGTCTTAGAGTAATCAGTGCAAGACTTTAAGCAAACAGGACGTCGGACTCAGCCGAAAATGCGTCCCGGGAGACCCAAATTTTAATCACTTTATAAAATAGTAAATTTTTAACAAATAACAAGCCTAGGATGTGGAGAATTAAAATAAAAACACTTTTTAAAAAAATGGGACCTGAATTTGAGCTACCATTTTTAAGATATTAAAGATTCAATTTCCTGTAAACTAGTGTTTTTGCAAAAAAATAGCACTAAAACATTAAAAAAATTCCTGTTTTGAGAGAGAAAGTGGCCTTCCAACCATTCATTGGACTCGGCATGAAGTGAGGAATCTAAAGGAGGTATTTTTGAGGGGGAATTGGCCTCCTACCATATTGGTCCTCACCCTTTGTCTTCGACAGGAGAAGATACAAGTTTAAATTTAAACCCCCAAATTATCAAATTGTCTAAAATACTTAATACTCAGTCAAATTGACTGATTTTTTTTGGACAAGTCAATTTTAACTGAAAATAATAAAGTAAAAGACAATTTAACGGATGCCCAAGTGTTTAAGGGCCTACATGGGATGCCAACCAAGGAAAAGGAGTGCCATTTAAAAAAAAACAGTTCTTGCAGTTTTCTCTCACCAAAATAAGCGCAAAAAAATGGCAGGTAGAGGCAAATCCATAGAGGGAAAGAACGTCGTTAAGAAACCTATAGTTAAGAAGGCCGTTGCTACCAAGCCAGCTGCTAAACCTGCCACTGCAAAGAAGGTTGCTGGAAGGCCTGCAAAGATGCCTACCGCTGCAAAACCAGCACCTACTGCGAAGAAACCAACGACTGAAGTTGTTGTTGCGCCTGTAAAGACTAAAGAGAAGACAACCAAGACACCCAAGGCCAAGGCTCCCAAGGAAAAGATAAAAGCAACACAAGAAATGATATTGAAAGGTTTCTTTTTTTAGATCAGATCTGGAAATAAAAAAACATAAAGAGAACTCCACTCCTCATGATTTCAAAATAAACTAATAGCATAACCAGACACACGATTATCAAGGTGGCTCTGATACCATATCGGAGTTGTTGCTAGAATCCAGATAATGTGAATGCAATGGAGACATGATCACATGAGATGAAGCTAGTGCACATCACATATATGCTAAAGCAATTTGAAATTATACAAGAAGATAAATTGCACAAGACAAATAGGAGAAAACCCAATATTTGATTAACCCAAGATGGCCAAAAGTGAAGAATACATATAGGAGAGCACGTAAGTAACTCCTCCACAAAAGGTGGTCAAATCACCCCAAGAATAGACTGTAACTCCTCCATGAAAGGTGGTGACAAGGTGCTAAGAATAGAGAAGTAACTCCCATACCCGAAATAGTCGATCAAAGGAGTTACTTATGACATTCTTATGACACATATGACACATCTATGACACACATCTCCACATAAGCTAGCCTATCCCACGAATGTAGGAAAACTCCATGTATGCACAAATATAATTTCCCTAATTAAATAATAGGGAAAAATAAAAAACTACACTAATAGATAATAGCAGACAAGAGTATCTTGATGTTTTGAGTGGTGTTCTTAGATGCTCATATTGTTTGATAAAAGTATTTGGAGATAATATAAATGTCATAATGTTCCTATATATGCTTTTTAGTGATCATTTTGAGCTTAGATTTGATTAACAAACTCAAAATAGGCAAGATAATGATATGAGGGTTTAGTGTTTATAAACCCTAAGGTGGATGTTTTAAAAGGTAGATGACTCTTCTATGGTTAATATAGCTCAGTAAGTGCTAAGATGGATTGAGTGAAAATTTCCTAATTTTTTTTATCATGTTCTTATTTCATGATTGAATTTTTGAGTGGTGTTTAAGAAGCCAAGTTTGAACAAAGATTTGAAGATTTGTTGACTGGGCTTCAAGACTAATGCCTTTAGAGGTAAGAAATGTTATACATAATTTCAAAGGCCAAGTGTTGATTCAAGAGTGAGTTAACATTTTATTTATTATTTGAGAGTATTCAATATGTATTGAAGATGATCATTTTCATATAACATCGTGTTTTTAAGTGATCTTACATGAAAGAGGTTGCTATAGTACTGCATTGGAGTTGTTTCATTGTGTTTAGTGTTCCTTTGATGTCATGGTGAAATCATAAGGTCATGATAGGATATTTTTACATATTGAAATCCATAAAGATGTTTTATGGTCTGATATTGACAAGAATTTCTATGCTTTCATAATAGGGTCTTAATTTTGTAAGTAAGGTTGATTCTTTGAGTCAATTTGAAGGGATTTCATGAAGAAATCATTAGACTAAGAGGTTGGTCATGACCATAGGGTCATGTAGCATAGATTTTCCTATTTTGGTATCTTATATTGAGTGTTGTAAATGAAATGTTGATTATCAGATGACTAATAGAGAGTAGGTGGATACACAAAATTATATGACTATATGCTTCCATGAAGTGCTTTGAAGAAGTTCCAATACATATGGCTTGTGGAGGTTAAAGTTCAGTAATATATTGTCTTAAGAATCATATGAGAATTGTTCATGATGATTTCAGATGTTCAATTGATCCAAGAAGATAGAGGTGAGAAAGAAAGAGTGAAATTATTTTTATTAGGTCTCCATGGGATCTATTTCAAGCATGAGGACTAATGAAGTCTTCAAGATCTGGGCCATAGAGTCTCATTGGTGGTTTGTTGAGGAGATAGGCATATTTTCTCTAGGTCTCTACTAGACCTAATAAAGATATGAGACCTATTAGTGTTCTCATGAGGATATTTACTATGTGTGGATAGTGTTTAAAGAGTTTTTTTTGAATATTTCCATAAGAAGCTCAAAGCATAGGTTATTTGATGATATGAGAAGTATATGAAGTTTATTATTGACCTAGTTGGTTGAGGTGACCTATTGAAGATGTCATGATATAGGTGAAGCTTGGAGATAGGGAGAGATAACTTAGATAGTTTGATAATATTAAAGAGAAGTAAACAAACATAGGGGGCAATTGTGAGCTTTGTAAGTAAACAATTCCAAGGATCATGTAATCAAGAGTGAGTGAGAGATCAATTTGTAGGTAAATAATATTGAGAAGATCACATTAGTCATGAAAGGACAAAGTTGTTGTTCTTAGGTTGCATTCAAGTGGTTGAAAGAGAATTATATTTCATAAACCTAAGTGGAGAATTTCAAATTGAGGTATGCCTAGAATGAGGGGGAGCATATGTGAGATGTTCGAGTTTAAATTTTAATTCATCATGTAGATATGGACAAGTTTGACACATATGTAATCCCAAGAAACAAGTCACAAAAGTTTGCATGATGACTTGATCAAACCATATTATAATTTTGAAAATGTATTGAATCTTCATGTATGGACAAAGGGAGTTTGCTTGTTTATTAAATGGTTATATCCTCGGATTAGAAGACTATGTGTACATGAAATTGTGATACTTGTATGTGACCTTTATCATTAATGTCAAAGGGGGAGAAAAACTTGATAGGGAGAACTATCTTAGAGAAGTGAGATTGGTATATTGTGTTAAGAATGTTTGCCATCAATGACAAAGGGGAAGATTATTTAGGTATGTTCCTATTTTAATGTCTATAACATTAAGGTTGTCATTTATTTCAAAAGGACTTAAAGGTCATTATTGTTCGAGAAGTACTTTTGAGAAGAAACGTGGCTTGTGAAGAGATGAGAAGGTTTGAACATAGAGCATGATGGAAAAGGTAGATTATGGGTGATGATTATGAACATATATATGTAAGAATGATATGAGATCCAATAGGTGTTTTAATTATCTCAAATTGGTATGGTGCAAGTGCATAGAAATATTGGTTGGTTGCCTAGTTCCTTGAATAAGGTCATGGCTTGTAAAGGTATAATGATGGTGATAAAGTATTGTATGATATTAAAGTTTTGTAATAAAGCATAAAAATATATGTAAAGGTGTTTTTAATAGGTTAATAAGGTTAAAATGCATCTACAATAGAATCAAGGTCAAGTATTGAGGCATAACCCTTGCATGAGAGACCTAGGGTAATGGAACAAGCTTGGTAGCTTGTTTAGGTGATAAGTGAGAGACCTGTATAAACAAAGTTATAAGATATTGAGCATGGTATGATGTAATTAGACATGTGTGAGATTGTTTTATAGAAAATCAAGAGGTTTCCAATTGTTTTCAAATACCAATCATAACTAGTCGTTCTAGACTTAACATGCATAAAGACCTAGTAAGGTCCAAATGGAGGGTCAAGTTGAGTTTCCAAGGTTATGAAGACCATTTGAGAATGGAATAAGGTATAATAGGGTGTCTCAAGTATGTGGAAAAAATATGAGGTCATGGATTGGAGGAAAAGATAATAAAACATTGGAAGGTCTCATGTGCATGAAAATTAGAGGTTTCCAAGCTCAAGAAGAAAGTTTTTATACTCATTGGCACATGTAGACTTTACATGGTGAGCTAATACTTTTGGTAAAGATGGTATATGGTTCTAATAATTATTTCAAATCATTTTTAAGTTGTATGAGGTTTAGAGATTTATGAACATTCATTAGGAATGTAAATTGGTCTTAAACCCTCTCTAAACCATTATAGTGACTATAATTGTACTTTCTTTGACCCTACTCCTCCCTATGATTACACTTCAGATCATGTGCAGACTAACAAAAATTTTCATCCAAATTTGATACATCTACCACCTAGTTCAACCTTTCCTACATCATTTTCTTACCCTCCATAAATATTTAGTCCATATTAGCCCTTTTGCACACAAGATAGACCTTCTAGAGACCCCCCAGGGCATTTTGAGATCTTGTTGACTAGACTAGGCCCTTATTTAAGCTAGATTATGGATTGGGAAAATGAAACATATGGCCTAGGTTACACATTTCCTTCACAAAATTTGTAGCCTAGGTTGTGGCCTAAGTAGAATGTGCCCAAAAGTTCTAAAATGAATCCAAATGATAAAAAGGCTAGTTTTAGGTCTTTTAGTGGATTGGGATTGGGATATATGACTCATTCTCAATCATTTAAGACTCATCTCTTCTCTCTCCACACTCTCTCTTGATTCTTCTTTCCTCTCTTGACTCTCATGCTTTCTTGAATCTCTCTTGATTCATTCTTGGCACTCTTAATCTTGATTGGTGATAGAGGATCCCATATGTTGCTACACACTTGCTTGGAGAGTTCATTACTGCTCTCAGTTGTTCCTGCTTCTTTGTGGATTGGTTCCAAGATCATACATTTGGAATTACACCTAATTTGTTCACTTTTTTTGAGGTCTTACACCATTTAAATTTTAACCTCACCTCTTCCTTTGCTCTTGGATTTTGGTTTGGACTTCAACTTGCACATAGCTTGGTCTTCCTCCTACATTACATCCTAGCTTCAATTTTTGATTGGTATAAAATCTACATATCTTATTTAAGTTTGATCTAAGGTAACTTTTATATGAAAATTGAAACTCCATTGTTTTATGTAGTGTATATGTTAGGGTTTGAATTATTTTATTAAAATAGTTGTTTTGGTATATTGCTTAGAGTAGTTTTTAAAGTTTATTGAGTTTGTATATGGTTAAGGAGTACTTTAATTTATTGAAATATTCATTTATTGTATATCATTGCTCTCTTTAGAACCATTCTTCATTGTCCATTAGAGATATACATGCTCAATTCAAAATACAAAACATGCTTAAACATTCTCTCTCTTGCTAAACTATAACATTGCATTGTTAGAAAACAATAGTATTGATTTAGAAAGATAGCTCAAAACTAGAATAGGCATGCTCTTGAACCCTTTATTGAAAATGTATTTATTGATTAAAATGACTTTAATCATTTGGCCTCAAAGTGCCTTAGATTATAGATTTACATTTTAGTTGGTATCTCACCCCATTTGGAGTTATTGTCTTTGTTTTGTTTATGCAATCAATAGTCTAGTCTTAGCTACTTGATTTACTATGGTTGGAATTTCTAGAGTTACTTGCATACTTTATGTGCCTATTCATGCTAGCCCTAACCTAGTTTATAAGTTTAAATATATATATATATATTTATATTTATATATATATATATATATATATATATCCTAGTGTAAGCCAAAAAACTGGATAGACACTATATATCTCCTATAGCCCATAGAGCCCCTGAGCCTTCTAGCCTTTTAGTGGTTTGCTTCATCACACTGTCAAACACTAGCGGTTCCATTAAGATTCTTGGAGCTATATTTTGGAATGCCCAGTGGGACCTAACATATAGTTTCACATTAGTTTTATCCCATTTATATCTCTCTTAGCCAAATCCCCTCTATTATTCATTAGGATTTGCTTTTAGTTGTGTTTTAACTCTTGCCTTAGTTGTTTTCTCCTTCTTTGTTTTTATGTTTTTTTTGTTTTTGGTTCTCTATCAATTTGCATTTTCTATTTTATTCGATGTTTATCATGCTTCATTATATCTGTGGCTGATTTACCACCCTTGGGATGCCAATCTCAATAGATTTAGGGTCTCATCCTTGAGCTCACTAATGAGCAAGCCACTTTTTTAATAGAATGCCATAGACATTGTAGGAAATAGGAGTTTACCTCAACCAAACATGGTAGTGTATACCCTAAAACATTATAAAGGGAACAAAATTTATAGGACTACAAACAACAAAATTTGTCTCCTTTTCACTAGTCTGAGACTCATTCATCTGAGGATATTTCATTTCAGCCCCATGCCATATCCCATTCACCTATTCGAGGTGATGAGGATCCCCTTACCCATCTGGGACCTGATGAGCTATAGGTGATCATTGATGATTACCATAGATTCCTTCAAGTGAATTGAGTGAATCTTCCTCCCCTTAAGAGTCATCAACATGCTTCCTCTAGAGACCAAGATCACACCCAGTCTGGTTCGAGTGTCTCCACTAGTTCTCATGTGAGTCTGCCACCTCTTTCTTGATAGGATAATCTATAGTAAGAACCTCCACATGTCCATGTTGTAGGTCATACATATTCTAAATTGGTGAGGTATCCCCATCATGGGGAGGCCTCCCATTCTCCTAGCCTTTCCTTTAAAGTTTATAATGAACATGTTGATTTTAATTGCCACTTGTGGACTAAAGATCTATGGGATGCATATCAAGAGCATCATTAGTCACCAATTGACCCTCATTTTATGGCACATGAATAAAATCATGGAGATATTTGGAATCATGACCATTTCTATGAGTACACCACATCTTCCCATAATAATCATGGGGATCATCACACTTCTCATGTCCGTTCCCCACCTCATGGTAGAGATGATTTCCATCATGAACATCCTCCCTATCAATAACCACCTCTACATCATCCTCTCTATGGCAATGGTTATGATGATGCATATGGGCATAGGAAACATCATTAACATCATAAAAACCTTCTTGGATCTCATCAACAACCTATTATCAACTGTGCTTATGAGGATCTCCATCAAAATCCTCTAACCCCTTGGGTGCATGTTATTACCCTTCCCACTCCTATCCTTAAACTACCTAAGTTTAATGAGACTTATGACTTCATTCATATAGAACATATTATGGAATTTATGATGGAAGGTATGGATTGAAAATAGGATGAAGGCATGATATTTAATCTCTTCACTCATTCTCTATGAATTAAAGCTCTTATCTGGTTTAAAATTTTTCCTATGGATTCTCTCTTTAGTTTCCAAATCCTTCTGGATCACTTCCTACAATATTTTGATATTTATAGACCCTTTGACCTTAGCATCCAATAATTCACCTTCATGACATAGGATAAGGGTGAGTTGAACATTGATTTTTTACATAAATGGCATTCAATTATTCATACATGCAAGACTAGGTAATTAGATGACCAACTTTATGATATATTCACACAAGCATTACAGGAGGTTCACCTTGAGGTCTTCAAGCATGAACCCACATTTTATGATTAAGATATTAACGAGTGTATTAAGATCAAAGTATTTGAGGTGCATGAAAGCATGTAAACCATACATTTCCAACAGTTATCTTCCTCATATGATCGTAATCGTAAAGTAACTAATGATGGTGTCACTAATTCTCCTCATAAGAAGAAGGACATGAAGGAAAATCATGAGGTGAATGCTTTGAGTATAAAGATAGAAAAAATAAGGTTTTTTAATCAAGCACAAAAAATAAAATATGATATTTCCTTATGATCCCACTATGTTTTTCAATGATCATCATATGAGGGGGCATGATGATGCCAATTATGATGCCCAAAAGTATCGTGGGAAAGCCTCACCTCTGTCATAGATTTATCCTCTTGCAGAACCAAACTATAAGTTGAATGTGTTCAAGGAGCCTCTACTTGAACATGAAAAGGAGAAGAAAAAGAATAAATCAAAGGCTAAGGTCCCACATTCTCCTTCTTTCTCTTCAACTTCTTCTAACTCCTCTTCCTAGGATGACCTGAGAGGGGAAGCCAAGCATGAGATTAGCAAGGTTGTTATTTCTATCAATATAGACTCTATTAGGTAATAGTGTTTTGTCCACACACTCTCTGGTTAGGCAGCTAGCCCTATTGGATAGACTAATAGTGTTGGGCCCCCAGTTTAGATCATGGGGGAAGGGAAAACTAAAGTTAGATTTGATTTTAGGCAGAATATCCCTCCCCAGGATAAACAACATCTTTACACCATCATTGAGGAGTTTTAGGGCCTCTTGATTGGGATCTCCATTTTGGGCAATCTTCACTTTTTCCCTGAGTAAAGGGGGCTCATATTTGATGAGCTTGGTCTCTCTCATGAGGGTCTACTACATGATGATGTCAAATTGTTATTAAATTCTAATGCATATGAGAAACCTCATCCTCCCATCTTATATTTTGATCTAGCCTCTTTACCATATTCTTTGATTCTGGTAAAGAGGGCTCATTTCCCTCTCTATATCAAAACTTCTTTGGATGATTTCTATTTTAAGTAGTGTATTATTGATGAAGGAGCCATGTTGAATATCATGCCCATGCATGTGTTTAATGAGCTCAAGATTAGTTAGAATAAGCTCTTCAATTCTCATAATAATTGAGTTGGTTTTAATAATGACACAGTTGCATTGATGGGGAATGTGAAGCTCTAGGTCAAGTTTGGCCCTAAGAAAGTCTTAATCAAGTTTTTTGTGTTAGACCTTTATCTTTCATACAACATTATTCTTGGCCATCCTTGGACCACTATCATGCAGGCCGTTATGTCAGCCAAATTTTACATGGTATAGTTTGTGCATAAATGTGAGGTTCATAGCATGGATGCTAACCCATATCCCTAGGCATTACTCTATTTTTGAGTCTATATATTCTCATACACCGCCTATTTCTAAGTCTCATTTCTTCAAGGATGAATGTTTTGATCTGGATGAGTACCGAGAAGTGTTCACTCTTTCAAAATTTGGAGTGTGTCAGTCAACTCCCTCTTTTGATCCATGATGCCAAGAAAACTCATATTTTTTTAAAGACCTCTTATAGGACGTCTCCCAAACCATTTATTTTCCCCTTGCATCATGCTTTTCCCATTAGAGTGTTGTATCTCTCAACATGTCTTATGTTGAGGCCATTAGATTCACTAAAGCCAATCTTAAGTGATATTCCATCTATGGTATTACACCCAACCTAATCAATGAGAGGAGAGATTATAATAAGCTCATACCCACACATTTTATATGCCACCATCCTCTTACTTGTTTGTATTTAGAGGTCTTGTTCACCAATAATGACCCCACCTTTGACACTCCTATGTTTTGGGTCATGACTAGTGAAACTAAGAATACAGGTACTCCATCTCCTTCTTCCTACCTTTTCCTTATTGTTCATCCTCTTCATAGGCTATGTAGTGTTTACCTTGGGGGCATGCCTCTAGTTAGGGATAAGTGGAAATATACCCTCTGGGGTAGGCCCAATCTTGGGCCTATGGTGCTTTGGTGAGCATTATAGCTTACTAGAACACCCTCCCCAAGCCACCATTCAGTGGATTGCCCTTCTCATGACATCTATCTTGCCCGTCTCATGACATCTATCACCAGAACCCTACAGGTTTACTTTTATGTTTGGATTTTTCACTCCTCTTTGGATGCACATTGGGATAGAACTAGATTATTTTATTTCTTTTAGTTGGTTGGGCTACTGCTGGCTAGTAACTAGCCCTCTGCTGACTCCCTCTCACCTTTTCTATAATGCCTATATGTGATATGGGTTAGTGGTTGTGGTTACTTAAAATTTTATCTAGGATTCCATTTTTATCATTAATCTATCATAGGCCTCCTACCACCCTTATTTTCCTCTCATTATGGTCATCATTGAGACACTCTATCATGGTTGACTCCCACACAACGACAATATCTCTACCGATTGAGATGTCCTTTTTACCTCTAGCACTCTAACTACTCCTCACATCTGGATAAGAGACAAATGTGACCTTGGATCATGTATGCATGTCATGGAACAAGAAAAACATGTTTTTACAAGTTCACAAACATTATTTTCTTGTTTCCCCTTTCCCTTCCATCTAGGCAAGTTCTGGGCCCTTTTCGTGCTCCCCAGGCCTATTTTTGGCCACTTTTGGTCTAAACCACATCTTTATGGGTAAATATAAATCCTAAACAAGACAAGCATATATTGGTAGTGTCTAGGTAGTGGCTTGGCCTAGCTAGGTTGTGGCATAGGCTAGAAGCTTGTTTTTTGCTTTCTCTGGGCCTCTGTTTTACCCCATCGTTACTCTTAGAACCCCAAAACCTTCATCTTAGGAGTTTTAGCCCATTATAGATATAATGGTGGGGTTTTTTTTATCTATTTGAGGCCTATTTGGGTGTGTTTTTATACTATTATGGTCTTTTGGACCCCTAGGTCCTCTAGCCTATCAGGCCCATGCACTCTTTGTCGAATGCACCTTATGGGCCCTTTTTAGGTGTTTTTCCCTTTTTTACATTTTATACAGTGAAACCTCCATCTTAGACGTTTTTAAAAAAATTTAGCACATTTTTGGCCTTTATTCTTTAATTCAAAGTTTATTTGGGCCCACTCTAGCCCTATTTTGGTTCCTAGGACCATTTTCCGGTCCTCATTAACCTCCTAGGCCCATGTCTCATTTTGCGGGCACTTAGGGATAGAAGTTACTTGTAATTATTTTAGTTAGTCATTTATTTGATTTTATATAGTTGATCCATTCTAACTCCCTTTCTTTATTGTTCATCATGGTTTTAGGTAGGGTTATTAGCTAAGAGCCTTGCTCTAGTCTTGTTGACTGGTTTTCATCTTCTCCAAACTTCTCCCTACTTTCCCTTGTTACTTATTGAAATGACTGGTGTTGGTCAATCGCTATGATTGTGTCTTAATTTCATTATTTGTTTCCCCCATGAAAATCACTTACACTACTTCACTTTGAGATCACCTTTATGTAATTGGTTAGTCTTGTATCCTCAACCCCCATCATGATGCACCTCTCAGTGGTGATTCACACTGGTGGTGGAAGTCATGGCAACCCAAGGGAAATAGTTAGGGCTTGGGTTATCTATGATTAGTGGGGCCATGAAATTATTATAGTTAGTTTCTTCCCTACTATTCACAAATAATTTTTTCAAGTATCACACAATCATTAGTGCCTTGACCGATGCCTATGAGTTAGATATGTGTTATGTGCAGTTATTATTTGACTCACTCTTAGTTGTGTCCCAACTCACCAATGTCTAGGCTATCCTTAGATCTAAGGTGATCCCCCTCTTCTAGGTGGTGCATGATTTTCTATCTTTCTTCAAGGATGTCCAGTTCACCCTGTCCCACTAAAGGAGAACACTAGGGTTGATGCTCTAGTGAATGCCATTCTAGATAGTATGGTTTGATTTGATATCACTTGTTTCCCTTCTTTGCAAGATCTAGATCTAGAACTAGAGTTTGATTTGGATCATGCAACATTTTCACTCTCACTCATGGATCATAGATTTGGAACTGGAGTTTGATTTTGGATCATGTAGCATTTTTAATCTCACTTATGGATCACACCATTGACTATTTCCACTACCATCCTTATCTACTAATTACAAGTAATGTTTCCTTTTATATTTTTAGGTTCTTGTTTTCCTTTACTTTGGTGTAGATTTTAGGTACTACAGATAACTCCTTGTTCATTTGAACACTGACTACTTGTACCTTGAGGGAATATGTAATTGTACTTCCCATGGCCCTACTCCTCCCTATGATTACACATCAAATCATGTGCAGACTATCAACCTTGGTCATCTAACTTTAATACATTTTCCACCTACTTTGACCTTTCCTACATCATATTATTACCCTACATACATATTTATTCCATATTATCTCTTTTGTATACAAGATAGGCCTTTTAGAGACACCCCAAGGCCTTTTGGGATCCTATTAACCAACCTAGGTCTTTGTTTGACCCAGATTGTGGCTTGCATGAAGAAACATATGGCCTAGGCCACACGTTTCCTTCACCAAATCTATGGCCTAGCATGTGGCCTAGGTATAACATGCCTAAATCTGCCAAAATGAACCCAGATGGTCAAAAATATCTACCTTTAGGTATTTTGGTAGATTGGGTTGGGATATATCCTTCATTATCATTTATTTTAGCCACCTCACTTATCTCTCCACACTCTCTTGATTACTCTTCCCTCTATTGACTGTCGTGCCTTCTTGAATCTCTCTTGATTCATTCTTGGCACTCTTGAGCTTGATTGGTGATATAAGATCCCATATGCTACTACAATATTGCTTCCTTGTATCTTGTTTGAAAGCTCTTACATTTGGCATTGCACTTGATTTGTTAACTTGGTTGGAGCTCTTACATGATTTTAAGTTCTCACTTCACCTCTTACTTTGTTCTTGGATTTTGGTTTAGACTTCAGCTTATACATAGCTTGGTCTTCCTCTTACATTGCTTCCTAGCTTGGATTCCCAGTTGGTATAACATCTACATATATTATTTGAGGCTTGATCTAAGGTAAATTTACTAAAATTGAAACTCCATTGTTTTGTGTAGTGTGTGTTCTAGGGTTTGAATTATTTTAGTAAAATAGTTATTTTGGTGCATTTATTAGAGTAGTTTCTAAAGTTTCTTGCACTTGTATATGGTTAAAGAGTTCTTTTATTGATTGAAATATTCCTTTATTGCATATAATTTCTATCTTTGGAATCATTCTTCATTGCATATTAGAGATATACATGCTCAAGATAAACTAAAAATCTTAAGAGATATACATGCTCAAGATAAACTAAAAATCTTACTTAAACATTCTCTCTCTTACTAAACTAGAACATTGCATTGTTAGAAAACAATAGTATTTATTTGAAAAGACAGCTCAAATCTAGAATAACCATGCTCTTAAACCCTTTATTGAAAACATATTTATTACTTACATTTGGCCTCAAAGTTCCTTAGCTTCTATATTTACAATTCAGTTGGTATCTCTCCCTATTTGGTATTGTTGTCTTTGCTTTGTTTATACAATAAATAATTTAATCTTAGCTACTTGCTTTACTATGGTTGGACTTGCTAGAGTTACTTGCATACTTTGTATGCTTGTCCATGATAGCCCCAACCTAGTTTTTAAGTCTATCAATATCTTGGTGAAATATGACAAATTGGATAGCCACTATATATCTCATATAACCCATAGAACCCTTGAGCCTTCTAGCCTCTTATTGGTTTCCCTTATCACCCTACCAAACACTAATTGTTTCATTAATATTCTTAGAGATACAGTGATCTAATTGGAGAAAAATTAATAAGAAAAACCTAAAATTAATTGACAAGTCAAGTTTGATGATTAGATGGTGTAGAAGACTCCTCCAAGCATCTTTAGGTGGAAGTGGTGTGTCATTGTAGTGAGTACAAGGTAAATAAAATTTCTTGTTTCTAATGAATTTGATGCTACAGGCAGGGTTTACTAAGTCATTGCAAACAATTTGATGTAGGTTATAAAAAAGAATTTTTTTTGAGGTCCATGGATTTATTTTGGAAATTTTCATCCTCTATGTTAATCATTTTCACCAATGAATTTGATCTATCACTAATCTATCAAATAGTGAAAATAATGAAAAATAACCAGACAGAGTGAGAATCCTTTTAGGGATGAGTTAAAGGTGCTTAAAGATGTGTAAAATTGTTTAGGGTATTTTTTAAGACATATACCTCATACTACATTTATTTAAAATTTATGATAGTGCTCATACACAATCAATAAGATGCCCTCAAAGTGACATGTCTGTGTGAGTGAAGACTATGAAAGAGTAAGGTTCAAAATATAATCTACATGCTCCTTATATGCTATTAGACCTCCATAAATTTTTGATTAGAGTTTATATTAAGATTAATATGTATCTAATTAATTATTTTTATTTTAAAATAAGTGATCCTATAGTTGTGAGAATTCATGTTCACCATGACTATATTTTGAGCCAAATTGACTGCTCCATATGTGAGATGTTTTAGTTTAAAGTTTAATTCATCATGGAGATATGGAGAAGTATGACACATGCAATCTCAAGAAACAAGTCACAAAAGTTTGTATGATGACTTGATAAAACCAAGTTATAATTTTTAAAATGTATTGAATCTTCATGTATGGACAAAGGGAGCTTGCTTGTTTAGTAAATGGTTATATCCTAGGATTAGAAGACTATGTGTATATGACATTGTGATAATTGTATGTGACCTTTATCATTAATGTCAAATGGGGAGAAAAACTTGATAGGGGGAAATATCTTAGAGAAGTGAGATTGGTATATTGTGTTAAGAATGTTTGCCATCAATGACAAAGGGGAAGATTATTTAGGTATGTTCCTATTTTAATGTCTATAACATTAAGGTTGCCATTTATTTCAAAAGGAGTTAAAGGTCATTATTGTCCCAGAAGTACTTTTGAGAAGAAACAAGGCTTGTGAAGAGATGAGAAGGTTTGAACATAGAGCATGATGGCAAAGGTATATTATGGGTGATGACTATGAACATATATATGTGAGTATGATATGAGATCCAATAGGTGTTTTAATTATCTCAAATTGGTATGGTGCAAGTGCATATAAATATTGGTTGATTGCCTAGTTCCTTGAATATGGTCATGGTTTGTAAAGGTATAATGATGGTGATAAAGTGTTGTATGATATTAAATTTGTGTAATAAAGAATAAAAACATATGTGAAGGTGTTTTGAATAAGTTAATAAGGTTAAAATGAATCTACAATAGAATCAAGGTCAAGTATTGAGGTATAACCCTTGCATGAGAGACTTAGGGTAATGGAACAAGCTTGGTAGCTTGTTTAGGTGAGAAGTGAGAGACCTGTATGAACAAAATTATAAGATAGTGAGCATGGTATGATGTAATTAGACATGTGTGAGATTGTTTTATATAAAATCAAGAGGTTTCCAATTGTTTTCAAATACTAATCATAACTAGTGGTTCTAGACTTAACATGCATAGAGACCTAGTAAGGTCCAAATGGAGGGTCAAGTTGAGTTTCCAAGGTGTTGAAGACCATTTGAGAATGGAATAAGGTATTAAAAGGTGTCTCAAGTATGTGGACCAAATATGAGGTCATGGATTAGAGGAAAAGACAAGAAAACATTGGAAGGTCTCATGTCCATGAAAATTAGAGGTTTCCAAGCTCAAGAAGAAAGTTTTAATACTCATTGGCACATGTAGACTTTACATGGTGAGCTAATCCTTTTGGGAGAGATGGTATTTGGTTCTAATAATTATTTAAAAGAATTTTTTAGTGGTATAAGGTTTATATATTTATGAAAATTCGTTAGGAATGTAAAGTGGTCTTAAACCCTCTCTAAACCATTATAGTGACTATAATCATACTTTCTATAACCCTACTCCTCCCTATGATTACACTTCAGATCATGTGTAGACTAACAACCATAGTCATCCAAATTTGATACATCTACCACCTATTTTGACCTTTCCTACATCATTTTCTTACCCTCCATAAATATTTAGTCCATATTAGCCCTTTTTCACACAAGATAGACCTTCTAGATACCCCCCAAGGCCTTTTTGAAATCTTGTTGACTAGACTAGGCCCTTATTTGAGCTTGGTTATGGATTAGGTAAATGAAACCTATGGCCTAGATTGCACGTTTCCTTCAAAAAAAATCAACCCAAACAATAAAAAAGGCTAGTTTTAGGTCTTTTAGTGGATTGGGATTGGCATATATGACTCATTCTCATTCATTTAAGACTCATCTCTTCTCTCTCCACACTCTCTCTTGATTCTTCTTCCCTATATTGACTCTCATGCTTTCTTGAATCTCTCTTGATTCATTCTTGGCACTCTTAATCTTGATTGGTGATAGAGGATCCCATATGTTGCTACACACTTGCTTGGAGAGTTCATTACTGCTCTCAATTGTTCCTGCTTCTTTGTGGATTGGTTCCAAGATCATACATTTGGAATTACACCTAATTTGTGCACTTTTTTTGAGGTCTTACATCATTGAAATTATCACTTCACCTCTTCCTTTGCTCTTGGATTTTGGTTTGGACTTCAACTTGCACATAGCTTGGTCTTCCTCCTACATTACATCCTAGCTTCAATTTTTGATTGGTATAAAATCTACATATCTTCTTTAAGATTGATCTAAGGTAAATTTTATATGAAAATTTAAAATCCATTGTTTTATGTAGTGTATATGTTAGGGTTTGAATTATTTTAGTAAAATAGTTGTTTTGGTATATTGCTTACAGTAGTTTTTAAAGTTTATTGAATTTGTATATGGTTAAAGAGTACTTTAATTTATTGAAATATTCATTTATTGTATATCATTTCTATCTTTAGAACCATTATTCATTGTACATTAGAGATATACATGCTCAATTCAAAATACAAAACATGCTTAAACATTCTCCCTCTTGCTAAACTATAACATTGCATTGTTAGAAAACAATAGTATTGATTTAGAAAGATAGCTCAAAACTAGAATAGTCATGATCTTGAACCCTTTATTAAAAATGTATTTATTGATTACAATGAATTTAATCATTTGGCCTAAAAGTGCCTTAGATTATAGATTTACATTTTAGTTGGTATCTCACCCCATTTGGAGTTATTGTCTTTGTTTTGTTTATGCAATCAATAGTCTAGTCTTAGATACTTGATTCACTATGGTTGGAATTGCTAGAGTTACTTGCATACTTTATGTGCCTATTCGTGCTAGCCCTAACCTAGTTTACAAGTTTATATATATCCTAGTGTGAGCCAAAAAATTGGATAGACACTATATATCTCCTATAGCCCATAGAGCCCTTGAGCCTTCTAGCCTTTTAGTGGTTTGCTTCATCACCCTTTCAAACACCGGCAGTTCCATTAAGATTCTTGGAGCTATATTTTGGAATGTGTAGTGGGACATAACATATCATTCACATTAGTTCTATCCCATTTATATCTCTCTTAGCCAACTCCCCCTATTATTCATTAGGATTTGCTTTTAGTTGTTTTTTAACTCTTGCCTTAGTTGTTTTCTCCTTCTTTATTTTTATGTCATTTTTCTTGTTGGTTCTCTATAAATTTGAATTTTCTATTTTCTTAAATGTTTATCATGCTTCATTGTATCCATGGTTGATTTACCACCCTTGGGATGCCAATCTCAATAGATTTAGGGTCTCATCCTTGAGCTCACTAATGAGCAAGAAACATTTTTAATGGAATGCCATAGACATTGTAGGAAATAGGAGCTTACCTCAACCCAACATGGTAGTGTACACCCTAAAACATTATAAAGGGAACAAAATTTATAGGACTATAAACAAAAAAATTTGTATCCTTTTCACTAGTCTGAGACTCATTCATCTGAGGATATTTCATTTCAGCCCCATGCCATATCCCATTCACCTATTTGAGGTGATGAGGATCCCCTTACCCATTTGGGACTTGATGAGCTATAGGTGATCATTGATGATTACCATTTATTCCTTCAAGTGAATTGAGTGAATCTTCCTCCCCCTAAGAGTCAACAACATGCTTCCTCTAGAGATAGAGATCACACCCAGTCTGGTTTGAGTGTCTCCACTAGTTCTCATGTGATTCTACCACCTCTTTCTCGATAGGATACTCTATAGTAAGAACCTTCTCATGTACATGTTATAGGTTATAGGTATTCTAACTTGGTGAGGTATCCCCATCATGGGGAGGCCTCCCATTCTCCTAGCCTTTCTTTTAAAGTTTCTAATGAGCATGTTGATTTTAATTGCCACTTGTGCACTAAAGATATATGGGATGCATATCAAGATCATCATTAGTCACCAATTGACCCTCATTTTGTGGCACATGAATAAAATCATGGAGATATTTGGAATGATGACCATTTCTATGAGTACACTACATCTTCCCATCATAATCATGGAAATCATCACACTTCTCATGTTTGTTCCCCACCTCATGGTAGAGATGATTTCCATCATGAGCATCTTCCCTATCAATAGCCATGTCTACATCATCATCTCTATGGCCATGGTTATGATGATGTATATGGGCATAGAAAACATCATTAAAATCAGAAAAACCTTCTTGGATCTCATCAAAAACCTATTATAAATTGTGCTTATGAGGATCTCCATCAAAATCCTCTAACCCCTTAGGTGCATGTTATTACCCTTCCCACTCCTATCCTTAAACTACTTAATTTTAATGAGACTTAGGACTTCATTCCTATAGAACATATTATGGAATTTGTAATGGAATGTATGGATTGAAAATAGGATAAAGGCATGATGTTGAATCTCTTCACTCATTCTCTATGAGTTAAAGCTCTTATCTAGTTTACACATTTTCCTCTAGATTCTCTCTTTAGTTTCCAAATCCTTCTGGATCACTTCCTACAATATTTTGATATTTATAGACCCTTTAACCTTAGCATCCAATAATTCAACATCATGACATAGGCTAAGGGTGAGTTGAACATTGATTTTGTACATAAATGGCATTCAATTATTCATACATGCAAGACTAGGTTATTAGATGACCAACTTTATGATATATTTACACAAGCATTACAGGAGGTTCACCTTGAGGTCTTCAAGCATGAACCCACATCTTATGGTTAAGATATTAATGAGTGTCTTAAGATTAAAGTATTTGAGGTGCATGAAAATGTGTAAACCATACCTTCCCAATAGTCATCTTCCTCATACGATCGTAACCATAATGTAACTGATGATGGTGTCACTAATTCTCCTCCTAAGAAGAAGGACAAGAAGGACAATCATGAGGTGAATGCTTTGAGTAAGAAGACAGATAAAATAAGGTTTCTGAATCAAGCACAAAAAATAAATTATGATATTTCCTTATGACCCCGCCAAGTTTTTCAATGACCATCATATGAGGGGGCATGATGATGACAATTATGCTGTCCAAAAGTATGGTGGGAAAGCCTCACCTCTGTCATAGAGTTATCCTCTTGCAGAACCAAACTATAAGTTGAATGTGTTCAAGGAGCCTCTACCTGAACATGACAAGGAGAAGAAAAAGAATAAATCAAAGGCTAAGGTCCCACATTCTCCTTTCTCTTCCACTTCTTCTAACTCTTCCTAGGCTGACCTGAGAGGGAAAGCCAAGCATGATATTAGAAAGGTTGTTATTTCTATCGATATAGACTCTACTAGGTACGAGTGTTTTGTCCACACACTCTCTGGTTAGGCAACTAGCCATATTGGATAGACTAGTAGTGTTGGGCCCCCAGTTTAGACCATCGAGGAAGGGAAATCTAAAGTTAGATTTGATTTTAGGCATAACATCCCTCCCCAAGATAAACAACATCTTTACACCATCATAGAGGAATTTTAGGCCCTCTTGATTGGGATCTCCATTTTGGGCCTTCTTCAGTTTTTCCCTGAGTAAAGGGGGCTCATATTTGATGAGCTTGGTCTCTCTCATGAGGGTCTACTACATGATGATGTCAAATTGTTATTAAATTCTAATGCATATGAGCAACCTCATCCTCCCATCTTATACTTTAATCTAGCTTCTTTACTAGATTCTTTGATTCTGTTAAAGAGGGCTCATTTCCCTCTCTATATCAAAACTTCTATGGATGATTTCTATTTTAAGTAGTGTATTATTGATGAAGGAGCCATGTTGAATATCATGCCCTTGCATGTGTTTAATGAGCTCAAGATCAGTTAGAATAAGCTCTTCAATTCTCATAATAACTAAGTTGGTTTTAACAATGACATAGTTGCATTGATGGGGAATGTGAAGCTCTAGGTCAAGTTTGGCCCTAAGATAGTCTTAATAATGTTTTTTGTGTTAAACCTTGATCTTTCATACAACATTATTCTTGGTCATCCTTGGACCACTATCATGTAGGCCATTATGTTAGCAAAATTTTGCATGGTATAGTTTGTGCATAAATGTGAGGTTCATAACATGGATGCTGACCCATATCCCTAGGCATTACTCTATTTTTGAGTATATATATTCTCATACGCCCCCTATTTCTAAGTCTCATTTCTTCAAGGATTAACGTTTTGATCTGGATGAGTACCGAGAAGTGTTCACTCTTTCAAAATCTGGAGTGTGTCAGTAAACTCCCTCTTTTGATCCACAATGCCAAGCAAACTCAATTTTTTTTGAAGACCTCTTATAGGACATCTCCCCAACCATTGATTTTCCCCTTGCATCATGATTTTCCCATCAGAGTATTGTATCTCTCAACATGTCTTATGTTGAGGCCGTTAGATTCACTAGGGCCAATCTTTAGTGATATTCCATCCATGGTATAACACCCAACCCAATCAATCAGAGGAAAGATTATAATAAGCTAATACCCACACATCTTCTATGCCACCACCATCTTACTTGTTTGTATTTAGAGGTCTTGGTCACCAATAATGACCCCACCTTCGACACTCCTATGTTTTTGGTCATGACTAGTGAACCTAAGGATACAGGTACTCCATCTCCTTCCTCCTACCTTTTCCTTATTGTTCATCCTCTTCATAGGCTAAGTAGTGTCTACCTTGGGGGCATACCTATAGTTATGGATAAGTGTAAATCTACCCTCTGGGGTAGGCCCAAGCCTGGGCCTATGGTGCTTTGGTGATCCTTATAGCTTACTAGAACACCCTCCCCAAGCCACCATTCAGTGGATTGCCCTTCTCATTACATCTATCACCAGAACCTTGCAAGTTTACTTTGATGTTTAGCTTGTGCACTCCTCTTTGGATGCACATTGGAATAGAATTAGATTATTTTATTTCTTTTAGTTGGTTGGGCTATTGCTTGCTAGTAACTAGCCCTCTACTAACTCCCTCTCACCTTTTCTATAATGCCTATATGTGATATGGGTTAGTGGTTGTGGTTACTTACAAATTTATCTAGGATTCCATAGTTATTATTAATCTATCATAGGCCTCCTACCACCCTTATTTTCCTCTCATTATGTTCATCATTGAGACACTCTATCATGGTTGACTCCCACACAACGTCAATAGCTCTACCGATTGAGATGTCTTTTTTACCTCTAGCACTCTAACTACTCCTCACATCTGAATAAGAGATAAATGTGACCTTGGATCCTGTATGCATGTCATGGAACAAGAAAAACATGTTTTAATAGGGTCATAAACATTATTTTCTTGTTTCCCCTTTCCCTTCCATCTAGGTAAGTTTTGGGCCCTTTTCGTGCTCCCCAGGCCTATTTTTGGCCAGTTTTGGTCCAAGCCACATCTTTATGGGTAAATATATAGCCTCAACAAGACAAGAATAGCTTGGTAGTTCCTAGGTAGTGGCCTAGCCTAGCTAGGTTGTGGCATAGTATAGAAGCTTGTTTTTTGCTTTCTCTTGGCCTCTATTTTACCCCATCGTTACTCTTAGAACCCCAAAACCTTCATCTTATGGATTTTAGCCCATTCTAGATATAATTGTGTGGTTTTTTTATCTATTTGAGGCCTATTTGGGTGTGTTTTTATACTATTATGGTCTTTTGGACCCCTAGGTCCTCTAGCCTATCAGGCCCATGCACTCTTTGTCGGATGCACCTTGTGGGCCCTTTTTAGGTGTTTTCCCCTTTTTTACATTTTATAAAATGAAACCTTCATCTTAGATGTTTTTAAATTTTTTTAGCACATTTTTTGGCTTTATTTTTTAATTCAAGGTTTATTTGGGGCCACTTTGTCCGTATTTTGGTTCCTAAGACCACTTTCAGGTCCAAATTAACCTCCCAGGCCCATGTCTCATTTTGTGGCACTTAGGGATAGAAGTTACTTGTAATTATTTTAGTTAGTCATTTATTTGATTTTATATAGTTGATCCATTCTAACTCCCTTTATTTATTGTTCATCATGGTTGTAGGTAGGGTTATTAGCTAGGAGGCTTGCTCTAGTCTTGCTGACTGGTTTTCATCTTCTCCAAACTTGTCCATACTTTCCCTTGTTACTTATTGAAATGACCGGTGTTGGCCAATTGCTATGATTGTGACTTAATTTCATTATTTGTTTCCCCCATGAAAATCACTTACACTACTTCACTCTGAGATCACCTTTATATAATTGATTAGTCTTGTATCCTCAACCCCCATCATGATGCACCTCTCAGTGGTGATTCACACCAATGGTGGAAGTCATGGCAACCCAGGGCCAATAGTTAGGGCTTGGGTTATCTATGATTAGTGGGGCCATGAGATTATTATAGTTAGTTTATTCCCTACTAGTGAGACAAATAATGTTGTTGAGTATCACACAACCATTGGTGCCTTGACCAATGCCTAAGAGTTAGGTATGTGTTATGTGATGTTATTATTTGACTCACTCTTAGATGTGTCCCAACTCACCAATGTCTAGGTTGTCCTTAGATCTATGTTGATCCCCCTCTTTTAGGTGGTGCATGATTTTCTCTCTTTCTTCAAGGATGTCTAGTTCACCCTATTCCTCTAAAGGAGAACACTAGGGTTGATGCCCTAGTGAATGCAATTCTAGATAGTATGGTTTGATTTGATATCACTTGTTTCCCTTCTTTACTAGATCTAGATCTAGAATCAGAGTTTGATTTGGATCATGCAACATTTTCACTCTCACTCATGGATCATAGATTTAGAACTGGAGTTTGATTTTGGATCATGTAGCATTTTTAATCTCACTTATGGATCACACCATTGACTATTTCCACTACCATCCTTATCTACTAATTACAAGTAATGTTTCTTTTTATATTTTTAAGTTCTTGTTTTCCTTTGCTTTGGTGTAGATTTTAGGTACTACACATAACTCCTTGTTCATTTGAACACTGACTACTTGTACCTTGAGGGAATATGTAATTGTACTTTCCATGATCCTACTCCTCCTTATGATTACACATCAAATCATGTGTAGACTATCAACCTTGGTCGTCCAACTTTAATACATTTTCCACCTACTTTGTCCTTTCCCACATCATATTATTACCCTACATACATATTTATTCCATATTATCTCTTTTTTATACAAGATAGGCCTTTTAGAGATACCCCACGACCTTTTAGGATCATATTAACCAACCTAGGTCTTTGTTTGACCTAGACTGTGGCTTGCATGAAGAAACCTATGGCCCTGTTAACCAACCTAGGTCTTTGTTTGACCTAGACTGTGGCTTGCATGAAGAAACCTATGCCTAGGCCACACATTTCCTTTACCAAATCTATGGCCTAGGATGCGGCCTAGGTAGAACATGCCTAAAAGTGCCAAAATGAACCCAATTGGTCAAAAATAACTACTTTTAGGTCTTTTGGTTGATTGGGTTGGGATATATGCTTAATTCTCATTTATTTTAGCCACCTCTCTTATCTCTCCACACTCTCTCTTGATTACTCTTCCCTCTATTGACTCCCATGCCTTCTTGAATCTCTCTTGATTCATTCTTGGCACTCTTAAGCTTGATTGGTGATATAAGATCCCATATGCTACCTCACTCTTGCTTCCTTGTATCTTGTTTAAAAGCTCTTATGTTTGGCATTGCACTTGATTTGTGAACTTGGTTAGAGCTCTTACATAATTTCAAGGTCTCACTTCACCTCTTACTTTGTTCTTTTTGGTTTAGACTTTAGCTTATACATAGCTTGGTCTTCCTCTTACATTGCTTCCTTGCTTGGATTCCCAGTTGGTAGAACATCTACATATATTATTTGAGGCTTGATCTATGGTAAATTTACTATGAAAATTGAAACTCCATTGTTTTTAGTGTGTATGCTAGGGTTTGAATTATTTTAGTAAAATAGTTATTTTAGTGCATTTCTTAGAGTAGTTTCTAAAGTTTATTGCATTTGTATATGTTTAAACAGTAATTTTATTGCTTGAAATATTCTTTTATTGCATATAATTTCTATCTTTAGAATCATTCCTCATTGCATATTAGAGATATACATGCTCAAGATAAACTAAAAATCTTAATTAAACATTCTCTCTCTTACTAAACTAGAACATTGCATTGTTAGAAAATAATAGTATTGATTTGACAAGATAGCTCAAATCTAGTATAACCATGCTCTTAAGCCCTTTATTGAAAACATCTTTATTAATTAGATTTGACCTAAAAGTGCCTTAGCTTATATATTTACAATTCAGTTGGTATCTCTCCCCATTTGGTATCGTTGTCTTTTCTTTGTTTATACAATCAATAATTTAGTCTTAGCTACTTGCTTTACTATGGTTGGACTCGCTAGAGTTACTTGCATACTTTGTATGCTTGTCCATGATAGCCCTAACCTAGTTTTTAAGTCTATCAATATCTTGGTGAAATATGACAAGTTGGATAGCCACTATATATCTCCTATAGCCCATAGAACCCTTGAGCCTTCTAGCCTCTTATTGGTTTCCTTTAGCACCCTACCAAACACTAGTGGTTTCATTAATATTCTTAGAGATACAGTGACCTAATTAGAGAAAAATTGATAAGAAAAACCTAAAATGAATTGACAAGTCAAGTTTGATGATTGGATGGTGTAGAAGACTCCTCTAAGCATCTTTAGGTGGAAGTGGTGTGTAAATATAGTGAGTAGAAGGTAAATAAAATTTCTTGTTTTTAATGAATTTGATGCTACAAGCATGGTTTGCTAAGTCATTGCATACAATTTGATGTAGGTTAAGAAACAAGAATTTTTATTGAGGTCCATAAATTTATTTTGGAAATTTTCATCCTCTATGTTAATCATTTTGGCCAATGAATTTGATCTATCACTGATATACCAAATAGTGAAAATAATGAAAAATAACCAGACAGAGTGAGAATCTATTTAGGGATGAGTTAAAGGTGCCTAAAGATGGATAAAACGGTTTAGGGTATTTTTTAAGACATATAACTCATGTTACATTTATTTAAAATTTATGATAGTGCTCATACACAATCAATAAGATGCCCTCAAAGTGACATGTCTGTGTGAGTGAAGACTATGAAAGAGTCAGGTTCAAAAGCTAATCTATATGCTCCTTATATGCTATTAGACCTCCATAAATTTTTGATTAGAGTTTATATTAAGTTTAATAAGTATCTAATTAATTATTTTTATTTTGAAATAAGTGATCATATATTTGTGAGAAGTCATGTTCACCATGACTATGTTTTGAGCCAAATTGACTGCTCCAGGTATGCTAAGTGAGACGAAGAGTTTGAGACTCTATGATAAGAGTCAGATCATCCAATGAAATTTCATATGGTTTTTACATGTATTTTACCTATTTATTCTCTATGTAATATGGAGAGATAGTATAAGGTATTGAGATGAGGAAGCCAAAATGGCTTATCTAGCTGAGTATGCACAGTGTAAGAGAGAGCTGAGATATTGGTCTATTAGACCAATGATTTATGAAAATAAAAAATATATAAATAATGGATAATTATCTATAAACCTCATATTAACCATGTATGTGTATGATATTTCATGAAATTTCTCCTTTAAGTTCAAATGACAAAGTTGTTTATGATTATGTTTTTGGAGGCTATAGTCAGTCTGACTGGTCATCTTGTAGAGATGAATTTGAAGTGTTTTTGATAGATTTAAATAAACAATTAAATAAGAGTATGTTTTATAGGTCATATAAGATCTATTAATTCTATGTTTTTAGTGGGATGTGTGAGAAACATGACTATGTACTTAAGTTCTACGAGACAAACTTTTTTGTGTTTTAATGCCTAATGACGAGTAGGCTAAATGGTTTGGTTCAAGTGGTGATTTGGAGTTCCAGGTGGTATGGAACTATGTGGGAGTGATTAAGCATATATTGGAGGAATTTTTGATGTTTTTAATCCATTGGTATAAGATAAATGTGGCTCAAAAGGTTCCAAGTGTAACGTGTTGGTGTGAAGGCCTAATTCCATTAGGTCTTTATTAGGCCTAATTGAGTTTTAGCCTCTAGGGGTTAGAACTAACATATGGAGTGTTTGGTTCTCATATCTAATGTATGTATGGAAATATTTTAAGTGTGATCCAAGTTTTTAAGGATCTTGTCTTACCAAGATAGGCGAAAGGAAGAGTGTGGCATAAAGGAAAGGCCTAATTTGCCTATTTGGCTAGTTAGAGAAAGAGAATACCTAAGAAAAGAAAATATCTCAATAAAAGAGAAGAGGTAGTTCATTGAGGACCATCATAGGGTGGAAATTTTTATTCATGAATATATAAAAAAATTGATGTAGGTAGATGACTAGTTCATTGGATCTAATGAGCCTAGAAGAGGCATATTGAGTAAGTGAGCCCTAGATGATTTTTGAGTGAGAGTGAGGAAAGAGTGAAAACAAATGAGGTCATACTAAGTTTTATATTATAAATAAGTGTTCAATATTATAAGTGATTTGGGGTATCTATGTTGGTGCTGGTTTTCCTAGGGGTTTGAATCCTACTTCTAAGTTGGAGCTTTTAGAAGACTAGTTGGGTGGGTTTTCAACTAGGTAGGGGTTAGATATCCTTGTGAAGTTAGTGCCTCACTAAAATTTGGATATTGACATTAGAGGATAGTATTATATGTGCATTTTATATTAGGTTTTATCCCCAAGAGGCTTTCCCACATAATCTCTTGTGTTATCTTGTGATATACTTGTGTGATTTCTTACTTATGCATTGATCTTGTATATATGAATGCTTCTTGGAATGATGAATGAAATTGATTATACATTGTTGTGAAAATGATTCACACCCCCCTCAATAGATACTTCCAACACTCTATTTCTCATCCTAACAAGGTTGACTAGGATGATTGCATAGGCTGAATTTTTGAAAGGAATTATATTCAAATCAAGCTATATATACCCATATTTCACTTCATTTCCATTATAGAGAATCATTCATTTGTGATTATTTAAAATATGTATTTCCACCAATATACTTGAGGATTCATTACTTAGGGTTTCATGCTTCTTGTAGGAGAACCTCTATCTTGTGAAATCTTGATATTCACTAAGAGGTCTTCGGCTAAACTATAGTCTATTGTCCATCCTTAGATTCTTAAAAAATACACAAAAAATTATTTTAAAAAACCATAGGATAAGGGAGAGTTTGAGGCTTGATGGGTCTGTGTTTAAGGTAAGTATTCCTAACACTTACTCTTCTATTTCATTAAATAAATTTGCATAAATAATGGATAATAAATGTATTATCTCTGATTAGGATTGACTCTACATTGACTTGAGTAGAGTTTTACTTTACATGTGTATTGATTATCTTTATCCCCCATTTGTGTCACAATATTTAGTGAGAACTAGATTAGATTTAATTTACTATGGAATTATTAGACATAGATAGGGTTATTGTGTGGTGTTTTTTGACTAGAGGATTTTAAACTCTCTCTAGCCATGTTATATGATAAAAGATACCCTAGGTAGGTTTAGTGGATCCATATTGGTCATGACCCTAATTATCTAAGTATTTTTAATAGTATAGTTAGCTAATTTATCTTATCCAAGTTAGGATTTATTTGTAGATAAACTTCAATTTTACTTGCATACATTATGGTGAACCCTACACGAGCTACCCCTTGTAAATTTTCATTTTTCTTTCCAAAATAATGGATGGATTCTATCAACTTAGTATAATAGTTTGTGCATAGGTATTAATACTCCATTAATCTAATTGTCTTAGTTCATCTCTATGTGGAGGTCATTTTATTTAATAGATAGCTAGATTGATATGATTGAACCAGTTTTATACTCTTTGTAGGTCATTTTATACTTCATCAATTTGATTAACATAGTTAAGACATCATTTTATAGGGTTTTGAGCTGAAGAAAGACTTTTAATCTTATTCATCTCTCTATGATTAAAGTTTCCATCTTAGCACACTAGATCGATCCTATCAATCTAGTTTCTCATATTGTCTCTTAAATTTTCTAACTACGTCGATCCAATCAACATCTTTATTTTATTATCAATTCTACCTAAATTACTAGATCAATTCTATCAACATAGTTCTTTATGTTATTTTTATTATCCATTTTAATGCAAACTTAGTCAATTGGTTCAACTCTATTTTAACATTTTATCTTGTAAGTTTAAACCCTCTTCTAGACAACATAGTTTAAAAAACACCAATTTAACATCTTTAGTAAACTAATACATCAATCCAACTGACTCCATCTTAATAATTAGGTTCATTCTAACCAACCTAGTTATTTTATTTTTAGTTTCTTCAAATTTCAGTCCTATTTTTCCCAATTTTTAGTCTATAAAACTGTAACCTTATAGTCACCTAAGTACATAGACTCAACCTATTTTTGTAATTATTTTTTGATTAGGATACTCAATTGAATTGTTCAAATACATTTATTTGGAGTGTTTTTTAACAGACAGAGTTGATCAGCTCAACTCTGTTATGTACTATTTACATACTAGGTCAACCCAATCAACCTAGTACTATATATTTTTCAAGAAAAGAAAATTAACCCACATTGGTATTAATTAATTCAATTTAAATTTTTTCTTGCTTTCTTAAGTAGTGCACATAATATAACTATAAATTTTAAAGGTAAGTTCACAAAGTTGGGGGATAAAAAGGGGCCTACCCATGGACATGATTTTCTTAAAATTTTAGAAATATAAACTTCTATAGATAATTTGAGATATCTACACTCTAAATTTGAATATGGTGTAAGAACATAAAATGTATCATTTTGAGTCTAGTTTTTAAAATACTATATTTTAAAAAGATGGTTAAGTATTACTAGGTCAAAAATCTAAAATTTGAATAAGAACTCCTAGTTTTTAAGAATATAGAGTAGATAGATGGTCGTGTGGTGCACTATTTTTTGAATGACATTTAATTTTTTTGAAACCCTTTGATTAATATTTAGATAAGATCTTATAATAATAATAATAATAATAATAATAATAATAATAATAATAATAATAATAATAATAATTTTCCAAGTAATAGATCCTAAAAAATAACAAAACAATGGATAATCATTCATGTAGTGTACCTAACTACATCAAAATATTGAAAATCTTTTTTTTGAATGTGTGTAGAACTAGGCCTAGTTTGTTACCATACAACTTGTTTTTCACTTGGATCAAAGAAAAAAAAATCACATAAACATATATAGGCATGTATATTTAGGGCATGTAGTGACCTAAAAAAGGTATAATTAGAAATCAACATAGTTTTAACCTTTAAATTAGTCTAAAAATATATAAATCGTATCTGTGGAAAGAGGAGAGTGATTTTCATGATGGTATTAAGTTTTTAAATTTTACCACTAAAATTCATAGTGTATTTTGCAATCAAAGTTGATTTTATTGTTTTTAAGCACAACGCTCATACTTAGCTCTAAATTGATAGGTCCAAGCCTTTGGATCATGAATCCAATCCATTCTCAATCCAAAAGGCTTGGTGTTTTAATTCAAACTCAAATAGTGTGACTATGTTAATGATAATGTGACCCTATTATTTTTCACATGAAAGCATGTTCAAATGTGCATCAGGAAAATCTTGTCCTAAATTTTATATTTACTACTCTAAATGTTAAGTATAAGTTTCAACTTATACTTTAAATTTATTTTAGTAAATACAAGAAATTAGGATCACTCTACATCTGATAGAGTTGGTCTCATAGATCAATGCTTTTTGATTTGGAAAATAGTTTTTCAAAATCCAATTTGGTCAGTACTTAGGCATTTCCAAGGCTTAAGTATTGAACATAGGGATTTTAGGACAAATTTTGTTATTGATGTCCATTTTTGATAAAAAAACATATAGTGATTTTTTAGGATTTCTAAGAGTCCTTAGTTTGTCAAAATCAATGTTTTGAAACCACTCACTTTGAACTTGATCCAAAGTGATGTGATTAGGGTGGCATAGGTCATATTGATGACCTAAACACATCAAATGACCACTCTATCTTAATTTCACTTATTCATTGTCCCTCCCTCATCCTTGATTATTTCCTTCTCATCCCTTATCACCCATAATCACTCTCTCATCATTCATCATTGTCCTTAATCACTCCCTCATTGACCTTCATTATCACTAGTCATCTCTAATCACTCCCTTATCATCCATAATCACTCCTCCATTGACCCTCACTATCCAACATCATCCTAATCACTCCTTCCTCATCTCTCATAATCCATAATCACTCTTTCCACATCCCTCATCATACCTAATCACTTCCTTATCATTTTTCATCATCCATAATCACTCCCTCCTCATCCGTACTCATCCCTAATCCCTCCCTCATTGACACTCATTATCCCCCATCCTCTCTAATTACTTGGGATTATCATCTCTAATCACTCCATTGACTATCACCATCCCTAATCATCCTTAATCATACCCTTATAATCCCTCATAATCCATAATCACTCTTTCTTAATCCCTACTCACTCCCTCATTGACCCTTACCATCTCTCATTATTCCATCACCGACCCTCACCATCCCTCATCATATATAATCAATATCTCATCATCTAACTAAGTATATACTATAAAGGTATATTTGATTCCAATCATATTTGTTTAATACATTATAATATAAATTAACTCTTTTCTATGACGTGTTATGTTTTCAATACCCATTCCTAATACTCCATTTTATTTATTAATGAATTGGAAGGTCTTCCAAATTTATAGTCAAGTAACATAAGTACTAGCATAAAATAGAGTCTAAATTTTAGTTCATTGAATTATATTTGTTGTGTAACTGACTAGATGATAATTTATATAGTTCCATTGTTGGTAGCTTGGTTCAAAGGATAAAAATTAAACACGAATCTCTTGTATAATTTTCTTATTCTGAGAAGGTTTGAATCTATGCAAAGTTATTTGGCATTTCCCATTCATGTATGACTTGAATCTTAGTTAGGTTCACACATGCACTCCTTGTGTGTGTAATGTATCCCAAATATTTTATCTCTTACATGAAAAATGAACATTTATTCATGTTATCATAAAAATATGTTTCTTTAAAAATGTGAAACACTATTTCAACATGGTGTAGATGTTCATCCCATGTTTTCTAAATATTAGGATGTTATCAAGGTAGATTAAAAAAATGACATAGTTAAAGGGCCCGAGGATGCCATTCAACATTTGAATGAATGAATTCACTATGTGAGTTAACCTAAAACACAAAAAAACTAGTCAATCAATCTTTCCTTTGTTTTTAAGACTATATTCTAAATGTCTAGAGGTTCAACATGAATATGATGATACCCAAACTTAAGATCAATTTTGGAAAAGACTTATACACCATGGATATGGAATAAAAATGCCTTAATATTTATACGAGGATAATAGTTATTCACTTTAATCTTGTTAATAGTTTTTTAATTAAGTCACAACCTCATGTCCCATCCTTATTTAGTGCAATCACAATTGGGATTCTACAAGACAATGATTTGGGCATGATGTGTCCTTTATCCATGATTTCATGGATCTACTACTTGATCTATTCATTCACTAAAAATGATATGTTGTATAAAGAGGTTTTGGGTAGAGGTAGTTAAGGGATAAAATCAATAGTATTTTTTAGTGTACATTATGTAGGAAATTATTTAGGTGACTGAAATATATCCTTGTATTCATCTAGTTTATGGTTCAACTATTTTATCTTTGTTATTATTGGAAAAACTGCACTATGATATGGTGCCATAAGGTTGTTATTATATTTACTTATTAGCATAAAGAGTATCCTTATTACTAGAAATGATAATATTCTTACAATTCCTAGAACTAATGACTGAAAGCTTATGAACTAACTATGATATATGGTATTTCAGATCATGAAAATCTATTAGAACATTTAAAGGATATACTTCATAGATTACATGTCAATGGTAAATATATTTGACCACATGTAAAGAATCAAGCACCTATAATGGTGAGAGGTCACAAAGGATTGCATCTTTAAAAACTTTTATTTTTTACACCATGTGATACTACTAGGTGATCCATTTATCAAGGCCTACACTAGACCATATACTAGCATCTAATTATGGATGATGCATCAATTTCAAGTTCAATTTTTAAAAATATACTTCAGGTATTGATATAAATTTTGAAAGAGAGGCTTGGAGTTATATAATGGGGAGACAAAAAGTCATCCTCCATTAATGGTGCTTCAAGCTTTCTCTAAGTAACTTGCCTTGGTTACCTTTACTTATTTTGTGCCTATTGCTTCCTTTTTCTTTGGTACAAGTGGTGTTCTTTATTTTTTTTTAATCCTCTCATTAACATTTTATCTGGTATTTTTATTTTGTGTATTTTGTTTGATGTGCTTGGTTTTTAGTCTATTGTTTGGGTTGTGGTATACTTCCCACTGCCACATACATGTTCGTCCCTGGTTACCCATCTTGCTAACTTTAGATATTTTAAAGGGACATGTATTAATTATATTGGTTTATGGAAACCTCAGATTTGATGCATTTAAATGTGTAGAGGAGGGAAATCATGGTGATATTAATGATTTAGGTGATTCTGTGTGGGGTGATAAGATATGCAATAATAAGTGTGATTGCTTTAGCCCATCTCAGGTTGAATTAAAAGCATCTGGAGTACCAAAAATGTTGTTCAGTGAAATTATATGGTAGGAAGAAGTGGAAAACAATTAGAAGGACCTAAGTTTGTGGCATGTAGTGAAGAACATGGTGAGAAATAGTGAAATTAAGACCAAATCGGTAAGCATCCTATCCCTTCAAAGACCTTGACTATTGTTTTGAATGATTCCATGTAAACTAACCTACAGTAGGAGGAAATCATGATTAAAAATATAGGGATTTTCTTTCTTTGTTTAAATAATAAATCTCTCCCTTCTAGGAATTATTTTTATAACTAGATAGATTATGTTTTGGGTAAATTTATAGGCCTATATATTAGTTTTTATTAGATGATTCAGAAAGGGGTGTTCATGATTTTATTTAAAAAATCCAATATGTATCATAGGGATATCAGTAAACCCTTATGTAATTATTGACCAAATTTGACTTATAGTCAGATGGGGTCAACCCATACCATTTTAAACTTTTAAAGAAGGTTTCACATGTCCTACAGGGGTTTCATAATGTTCTATATATCTCACTTCACCTTGTCCTTGTCCTTGTCTAAGTTTATCTCCCTTGAAATGGCCTAGCCAGAATAAAGTCAATATTAGTCAACCATGGTCAAAATTATTCAAAGCATAAATTTATTTTTTAAATTTCCTAAAAGGTTCTTTTATAGGTTTCAATGTGTTTACAAGTCATAAATTGGCCACTTGCTAGGTCTCACATGCAAAAAGGGTCATTTGGCCACACCTTTTTATCTCAATTAAATGACTTTTAAGGACTATAAAGTTAAAATATTTGTTACCAATGTGGATGAGAACATGGATAAGGTTAAATCATGTCAGATTAAGTTAGGTGGAAGTTATAAGTCAGTTTCATTAGTCAAATGTTAGTTTTTCCTAAAAAATAGGCCATTTCTAACACTTGTACAGACTTTTTAAGTTCACTTACAACTTAAAAAGTGGTGGTGTGACTCTTCACCTTAAAATTGTATATTTACATGGTGTTTTGTATAAATAATGTCAAAAGGTACATTTCTAACTTATTTTCCTTCATTTTTCATTGGCAAGCCAAGGAAGGGCAAGTTCAAGCATTTACTATGGGCCATATACGTGGAGTCAAGAAGAATGATTTTATAGGTGGATATTAATATAATTAAACTCCAAATATATAAAAATAATTCTCAAATTTGTGGATCCTCCTTCATAAACAATCACTTACACTCCAAGTAGCCTTTTATGAAATTGTATTCAAGAGGGGTATGGTTGTGCATCTATTTCTTATTTTTAGGAATCCATGGAGATACGTGAGTTTTATGGAGTGTTTTAAGGTTGGAATAGGCCATATACATGGTTTTATCATCATCCAAATCTTCTTATCTTAATGTATTTGAAATGGATTTCCTAATTGTGCTTGTTTCTCAAGTTTGTAGCCATAGATGGGTAACCTAAGTTTTTGCAATGTGGAGGATCTTAAATATGTTTAATATGCTTGGGTTCATGTTCTAAAATTTATTTAATTGAATTAAATTTTGAGATATCAAATTATCATACTCCTTCAAATCGAAATTGCCTAAATTCCTTGTTCACTACCTAGTCAGTTCATTGTCATCTTACATAGGAGGTTCAAGAGGTTTGTATGAAGGTGTGAAGAGTGAAACATGATGGAATTTAGTTTGAGGATTTATAATACTCAAAGGGTATTTTATTTCATGCCATGAAGGTAATAATTATATTCCTAATGGATCTTTCCTTCAAAAATAATGATTGACTGTATTGGGCTCACAGTTCCTAAATCACCAAAATAAAGCTCCTAGGTGTTTTTAAGGTTTTAATATTAGGAGATCATGGTGGTTTTGAATGATAATAATTATTTGGTAAAGTGTCCCTATCCTCATAAAATTTACATGACAATTTTGAAGGGTAAAAGGTAAGTCGAAGATGGATTTTGAACACCTTGAAGTTTTGAAAAAACCACTGAAAAGAGGTATTGAATACCTACAGGGTGTTAATGGAAAAGTAACCTTTACACTTCCATTTGATGATCCTAAGCTATGAAATAAAAGGATATAAATCCTAAATGATCTAAATGGTAATATTGAGATAAAATTATAGATAAAATGTTTAGTTTGGATTTTTGACCATTAATGCATTTTCCCATGTCCGTACATAAGTCTAAGAACAAAAACCTATAATAAGCTTTAGCAAGATTTTGTCTTAATTGGGAAAATAGTATTCAAAGTGAAGGTTTAAGGTGAAGTGTATGTTTTTAAGGTATTATAACTAAATTTTATTTTATTATTGTCAAACAAATGACTTGAAATAATTTTAATACACCTACAGGGAGCCTAAAACTCATAAAACACAGTCATGTGAGGCATGTTGGTAATGAGGAAGAGGTTTGAAGCTTAGACTCATATGGAGAATATAAAGTGGATATAGGTGTAATAAATGAGAATTTATATTAATAAACTCATTATTACTCCTTTAAAAAAATCTAAAGTACCTAATTATTTCTAGGATACACCCTACAAGGGTAGAACATGGTCTCAATCTAGTCAAAGCAGGGGTATCTTCCTTGAGGACCTAAGCATGAAATGATGCTAGATTGAAGGTTAAAAAGTGAAATTATAAAATTATGAGGAACATAATTACCTAATAATCATGAATAGGATGTATAAATATATAATTCAAGGCTCATACCAAGACCTACATGTAGGTTTTAAGGGCCTATCTTAGTCCTTAATAAGCAGAGCTTGATCTTGGGAATGAAAGATAGATGGGTGTAAAGAATTAAACTTGGATTGAGAAAAATGATGAATGAATACCTAAATGATATTTTAAACATAATTTAAGGTGTATATTATGTCCTTAAAGTCTAAAACTAGGCTCAGATAGCCTACATGAAAACCTAAATAGTGATCTCCTCTTAAGCAATTAAAGACCTAGTCCATAATTCCAAAGGCATAAAAGTATTTAAGCAAAAAATAGAATAAAAAATGGTTGGAATACATAATTAGAGTCATGGAGGATACATACATGTCATAATAAATCTCAATTTAATCCATAAACCTCCTAATACAATGTATACCCTACCTACCTTCATAGGTTGCTTGGTTCATAAAGATTGCCTAGCAAATTTGAAGAATTTTGGAGGGTCAAATGGAGGATTTAGAAGCTATAAACTGGCACACATCACCCTTAAGATTTCAAGAAGATGATAAAATTATTTATTTGTAAATACTAATAGTGAAAAGCCTCTTTGTTCTGTCTTAGAGTAGGGATAATTTTCTCATGCATGAGGATGATAGTTTTGGGGAAAATGGTGAAATTGATGAGCCAGAGGTCAAGATAACCATGAATGATGGTTGGTTAAGTTTTAAAAAACAATTTAAGAGATAAAAAACCTTTATATTATTATTGGAAGAAAACAAGTTACCCTATACTACAAAGGTTGTAGTCACCATGGCAAGGAATGGTAAGCAAAGGGCTTGGTAAGGATAGTGATTTTCGTTTTTGACCTTAGTTAAGCTTCCTAAGTGATTTTATAATGATTAGGGGATTATTTTAGAAGTGTTAAATCATTATAAAATGAAAATAAAACTACTGGAGCCTTAATTTTGGCCAAAGGGTGCATATAGACCTATTGACAAGGTCTAGGCCTAGTTCCTAAATAGGGGTCATCTTCATTTTTAGCTATTAGGAAGCCATTAAAATAATTAAGGAATGTTTTTGAGATATATACCCAGGTTTTTGAACTATTTTTTTGAAATAAAATCTAATAATAAGCCAATTTTTGGCTTAAAATATCCCAAACCCTCAGAGAATGCATAAAATAGCTCGAATGGTCAAGTTGAAAAGCTCAGAACTTTCATGAGCTTATGCATGGGATCTTGAGGCATTTGGGGAAGATAGATAAAGTCTTTTATGAGACCTTAGTGTAATATGGAGGAATTTATAATGTGTATCCTTTATGAACAAAGGTTAAGAGGGATAATGACCTCAAAACCCTTGCCAACCTTGTTTTAGGACCCAATGGTGGAAATCAAGCCAAAAATGTATCTAAATGGATGAATTTGACCATGAGTGTTGAAGATAAGTTGTTTTCACCTATATGAGGATCAAATTTATAGAATCATATTGTACAAAATCCATATGAGTGATGTAGGAAATAAGTTTTATTGATATTTTCTTATTTTTTATAGGTCCTGAAGATGATCAATGAATGCCAATAACTTGGGAGGATATATTGGGACTTGAATCAACTTTCCATGCTATTTTTAGAGATTGGGAATTCTCACAAGTGTCCCTATTAAGCTTCTCACTTTAGCCTATCTAAAGTGGCATCTAAAATGACGTAGTGAATAGTGAAAACTCAAGTTGGAGGCTTTTTAAGATGTTTATGATGAATCCAAGCATATGAGGTGTCCCAAAATGTGTCATAAGACCTATGGTATGGATTATTTAGGAAGGGTGCAAATATTGTAATGCCAAGTTTCAAGGAATGCCTATTGGAGAGTGATCTTGATGATAGGTGATGATTGAGCTTGTGTAAGAGAATGCCATAATCAAGAAAACTCCCAATGTAGGTGAAAGATTATTTATAACTACCTCTCATTATCACACATTGGACACTTGTCCTAACTTTATTTGGAATGCTCAAAGGAAGCCTATTATGAAGGCAATTTTCAAGAGAGAATGATTGAGAGGATTTGTTTTGCCACACTTGGAGAAGAGGATAATTTTGGATGAGTTGATGTGTAAATAAGTTTCATGACTCAATTTACACTACATCCACATGTATTATAGCTGATTCTCACCTTTGGACACTTGCCCCTATGCCTCTTCAAATTCTCTCTTCTCTCTCTTCTTCCAAGTTCTATAAATGTGAGCCATTTTGTCTATTAAAAAGAGACCATAGTTGGTGTGGGCCCTGTTAATATGACATTACACTTTATCTTTGAAACTTTAATACAAGTCTAATTCTAAGTTGTGAACATTTTTTCTAAGTGTGTAAGTGATGTATAGTGGAGCTAAGTGATAGTATCATCCTTACTCCCTTTATCCTTCATGTTTACGCAAGAGTTTTAATTTTAATAGGTCATGTAAACTATTTTGAATGTACTAGGCTCTTCTTTAAGTATTTAATTATCTCTATGGTGTGAAATCTATTCCTAGATTAGTTATCTTGTTGATTGTCCAAAGTATCCTACCTTCACATTGGAACACTATGTTAGGATCTTTCAATGTATAAAATTGGTCTTGGAAAGCATTGTTACTTAGTAAAAGTATTATAGTCTATTGGATATGTTTTACTGGATCACCTCTTTAGTGTATTTTTCATTTTATGTAATCTTCTAACTATTTTAATAAACAAGCATTTTAATAGACATTAATACAAGAATCTAGGGAACTAGCCCTTATAATATAGAGATTCATCTCTCCTTCAAGTTCCCACAACTTAAGGGATGATTCAATGTTGCATCAAATTGTAAGAGCTTGATAGAGTATCCTAGGGTTCATAATTTGATGACAATAGTTCTGGCATGCGCAATGGGATAGCTGGTCCTAATTGCTTCCATGGCAAGGTGAATGTTGGTCTTGACAAGCTAAAGGTTAAAAAAGTGTTTTTGACCCAGCATTTGGTAACTCTAAAAGGTTAGAATCTCTTATTGTAGATCAATTTCTTCACATTATACTTCATGGTCTTCACTAGATCATCTTCTAGTAGAGCATTCAATCAAGTCCCTTTATCTGAAGCCCCTCTTGAATAACAACATCTTGAACCATTCTTAACATTTAGAGATATTAAACAAGAAGGTTTTGAAGAATAAGAAGTTAAGGAGATAGGATATCAAGTGGAGGAAGAAGAGATGGATAGGCAACTTCATTTTTGAGCCTTCAACACCCAAAATCTAATTAACCTTCCTACATCTGACCCTATTCCTCTCAATGCTACCAAAAGTCTCCATAGCTTCAATGGAGAGGGTTTTATTACCCCATCTAAGCACATTAGGGACATTTTATAATTTTGTAACTTCCACAATATCACCCAAGCTAACATAGATATTAGATTATTTTCCATGTCTCTAAAGGGTAAGGCACTTGATTGGTATAGAAATTTAGAAGGTGGTTGCATTAGTAATTGGGATGAATTTGGGGAGTTTTTGGTGAATTGGTTTGAGAATAAGAGTGACCATACTTCACTAATTCACCAATTTAATTTAATAAAGAGAGGTCCTAATAAATCCATGGGAGATTTCAATGAAATGTTTCAAAGGACATGACATAGGTTTCCACCTATCATGAGGTCTCCTCCAAGATTTCTTTTCCCCACTTGTCTCAAGGCTATTGGCACTTATATGGTAGTAATGTTGTAATAAATGGGAGGATTTAATTTACATGAGTCATATGATATATATATTAAAGCTAAGAATAGTTTGATACAATCTAGGAAATTACCCCTAAGAGTCTCCATACCTTTGTTGTCTCATAATTAAGTTGAATCTCCAAGTATAACACAAGTTACCAATACCAATTTCAAGCCTAAAACCACTCCCAAAAAGGTGGATAATGTTATAGACAAAGATGAAATAATTTGGTCATTGCAAGATCAGCTCAAACAAGCTCAATTACATGAAATTACTCCATCAAATCCCCAGTATTAATGTTCACAAACCTCTAGACCTCCACCACAATATAATTACCAAGGAAGAGGAAAAGGTCAACAAGGTTTCAATAGGCAACCCAATTCCTATAATCCTAATTCCACTCCATCCACAAAGGCTATTGCTCTATTCCATACTAATCTGGTCTAAGGAGAGGAACATTTTGATCATTGGGGACAATCTCAAGGTTAGTTTGGGTATAATGGTGGAGAAGCTTATCAAGCCTTAGTGTCACAAGGAGTTCCTCCTTACCTCACATCAGAAGAAGCACATCTCATGCAAAGGGATACTCATGGAAAGGGTAGAAACTAAGGTACCATTCTTATGAACTTTCAAAAGGAGGATAACTATGTGTTGAACCAAAGTACATTAGTTACATCCAACACAAGAGCCAAAAAAAGAGCTTTGGGAGATGTTCCAAAAGAACATGTGAATCCAAGTAATGCCTCTCTAAGTCCACAAGGTGTGAATCCTAATATAACACCTCCTACTAGTCACACTCCTCATCAAAGTTAGAATGTGAGCAAGGTTTTCAAGCCTGTAATACATCAAGTTAAAGCTTCCTCACTACCTTCAAGAATGAAATAAAAGGTAAATACTTCCCCTTTAAACATTATTGGTTATTTGAATAATACCAAGACAAGCATATCTCTTTGGGAAGTATTGAAAATGTCTTGTCAAAAATTACTCCTACAAGAACAACTTGCAAACATCCATGTAACCCCTTAAGCTCCAAGATACAATTGTGTAGCCCTTGCCAATACACCAAGTCATGTCCTATAATCCTCCACCAAATCTGAATAGTCTCCAACTTTCTAACTCACACTCATTATGGGAGACAAATTGGTTCGCAATTGCATTATGGATAGTGGAGCTAGTACCTCGATTATGCCTAAGGTGGTTATAGATAAGCTAGGTTTAGTGTATGAACCATATAGCAAAGGTGTGTTGTAGCTTGATGGAACTCCAAACAAGACATTGGGATTGGTTAGAGGACTGAAAGTCCTTCCACATGATTGTCCAAGTTTCCCCATTATGCAATATATTATGGTGGTGGATCTTCCATCTCATTTTTCCATTTGATTTTCAAGAGACTTCATGGCTAAAATAATAGGATACCTTTCTGTTGACTTGACTTTTCTATATTTTAGGAAAAAATATGGAGCTAAGGTGACCATAAGAACACATCACTTGGAAAGGTTTCATATTGAACCATATGTGGAGACAAATTCAAATTAGAATTGTGTGGTTTGTGAAGAATAAGAAGGTGTCATGGGTGGTGAAGCATCTTCTCCTCTTGAAGGTATTTATGATCTTTTCCTTAATGAGTATGGTAATGAAAAATATGAGCATGATACCTATACATCCATAAAGGAGATTGATTTGGGATCCTACTGTGTATATGAAGAAAATGCTCCTATGCCCCCACTTAAAAATGAAGATCATGAAGTAGAAGAGGTATGTCATGCTCTGCCTATTCCTCTTCAATATGAACAAACTCATCATGATCCTTATGTTGCTGATAATCAGTCCTCTCCAACTTATACTCCACTTAGTCCATCTGAGTCCTCTCCAAGTCATCCTATTACAATTTTCAAAAATATTCTTATTAGCTACCAATACTACATGAAAAATATTGAAACTATATGTGATTATAGTGAAGACATCCCTAGTGTTTGTATTGATATTGTAAGGGATGCTTTGGAGCAAGTAAAAAAAGAGTGGATACCCATAAATAGTGCTAATTGGTAAAATCTTACCTATGAGTTGCTTGAGGTTTGTATCCTAATTGGTAATCTAGAGGAGAGATTGAGAGTTCATGAAACAAATTCATCTTGGTAGTCTCAAGATGACCAAAGTTATTTATCCATTTCCAAAAATTCCCCTTCTTGGGAGTCTATCCAAGAGAGTAGCAAAAAGAGGGAAGACATCATGGTGAAGAAAATTAACTTATGTAGAGAGTATTTTGAGGAAGGAATAGATGTTTTATATTTTATAAATGATGAGAAGGGCTAACTCCTTGTGAAAATGATGTTCCTTGTGTTGAAAAGGATGCCTTGGAAGGATTTCTCTTAAATCCCAAAGAAGAAGTGTTTTCTCTCATTATTCCTTTCTATGATGCAAACCAGTCAAAAGATGATGGCTTATGGTATATGTTTGAATACATATTCAATGAATTTGAAAGCAAAAAGGGGTCTAAAAGTCTTATAGAGCTAACCATAAGCCATGACAAGCTATAAATTGAAGAGCAGGTATGTGTTGAGGAGTATTATCATCAAGAGAGTCTAGATCATCATGGAGCAATCGATGATGATCTTGGGCCTCTTGAAGGTTATTTAAATATTGATCCTACAATCACCTATGAATCTACCTCCACCATCATAAAATAATAATTTGAGAAAGAGATGCTTCAAAGGTTTCATGATACAATGATTCTTAGAGAGTTTGAAGAAGGTGTGACAATTGAGAAGGAGGATGATATCTTTAAAGAAGACATGAACTTGTAAAAAGGCATCCCATGCATTAAAATGAAAATTTTATATGAGGAGAAAAGAGGAAAAAAATATGAGGTATGTTTCCAAGACCAAGAGGACTTCATCTACTTTGGAGACCTATTTGAGATGACTTCATCAAATGACATAAGTCAAAGAACAAAGAGAAAACATGAGTCATCTAGCATCACACCCAAAAGGAAGCATGATTGGAAACCTCATTCATCTATTGAGGAGGGAGATTCAAGATTTCCCCTTTTGATCTATAAAAGGAGTATGATCAAGATGAATTTACATACTAGTTTATTTTCAGTTGTGTTTTGTGTTTCCTAAGTGCTTAATAGCACAAGTGTGTCTTTGATTTGTGTTTTGATTTGGTCTTATATGTGTTGTTATTTATTTGTGTATTTTGAGGTAATTTCAGTTGTCTTTTATTCAATTCAAGGTCTGTTCCTATTGTTTCTAAGTGCATTATGACTCCTTTGACCCAATAGATGGAATAAGGGTGCTAGTCCATAACATAGGCAAGCATGTTACCCCTAGGAGTTGCCAAATTATTGACCAAATATGACTTATAGTCAAATGGGGTCAACCCATAACATTTTAAACTTTTGAATAAGGTTTCACATGTACTATAGGGGTTTTATAATTTTCTATATATCTTACTTGGCCTTGTCCTAGTCCTTGTCTAAGTTCATCTCCTTTAAAATGGCCTAGTCAAAATAAAGTCAACATTGGTAAACCATGGTAAAACTTATTAAAAGGCTAAAATAATTTTTTAAATGTCATAAAATGGTCTTTGATAGGTTTCAATGTGTTTACAAGTCATAAATTGGCCACTTGCTAGGTCTCACTTGCAAAAAGGGTCATTTGGCCACCTTTTTAGCTCAATTAACTAAATTTTAAGGACTTTAAATTTAAAATATTTGTCACCAAGGTGGATTAGAATGTGGATAATTTAAAATAATTTCATATTCAGTTAGGTGGTAGTTACAATTCATTTTCATCAGTCAAATGGTAGTTTTTCCTAAAAAATAGGCCATTTCTAACACTTGTACGAACTTCTCAAGTTCACTTGCATCTATAAACGTGTTTGTGTGAATATTCACCTTGTAACAAGAAATTTACATGTTTTTCTCATAAATAATGTCAAAATTTTCATATATAACTTATTTTACTTTATTTTCCATTGGCAAGCCAAGAAAGGGCAAGTTCAAGCACTTATTATGGGTTGTACAAGTGGAGTTAGTAAGAATGATTATACAGGTGGATATTAATCTGATTTAATTAAAAATAAATAATAATAAGTCTTATATTATTGGATCATACTTCATGAATAATCACTTACACTCTAGGTAGCCTTTTATGAAATTAAATTCAAGAGGGGTATGGTTGTGCATTTATTTCTTATTTTCAAGAATCTATGGAGATGTGTGAGTTTTATGGAGTGTTTTTATGTTTTAATAGGCCCTATACATGGTGCTATAATCATCCAACACTTAATCTCTTAATTTATTTGAAATGGATTTCCCAATTGTGCTTGTTTCTCAACTTTGCAGCCATGGATGGGTAACTTGAGTTTTTGCAACATGGAGGAGGATCCTGAAGATGTTTAATATGATTGGGTTCATGTTTTTATTTTTTTTTCATTTAATTAACTTTTTATCGATAAAATTATCATAATCCTTCAAAGCCAAATTGCCTAATTTCCTTGTTCACTGCCTAGTCAGTTCACAGTCATCTTACATAGGGGTTTCAAGAGGTTTTTATAGAGGCGTGAAGAGTGAAACATGATGAAATTAAGTTTTAGGATTTATCATACTAAAATGGTCTTATATTTCATGACATGAAGGTAATAATTTTATTCCAAATGTATTTTTATTTTAAAAATAATGATTGAATGTATTGGCTCATAGTCCCTAAATCACCAAAATAGAGCTCCTAGTTATTTTTGACGTTTTCATATTATAAGATCATGGTGGTTTTGAACGATCCTAATTATTTTTTATATTATCCATATCCTCATAAAATTCCCATGAAAATTTTTAAGGGAAAAATTTAAGTGGAAGATGGATTTTGAACACCTTGAAGTTACCAAAAAACCATTGAAAAGAGGTAGTGGATACCTATAGGGTGTTAATGAAAAAATAACCTTTGCACTTCCATTTGATGATACTAAGATATGACATCAAGTTAAATTAATATTAAATGATAAAAAAGGTAATAATTATCTAAAATGATATATAAAAGGTGTGGTTTGGACTTTCAACCATTAATGCATTCTCCCCTATCCATACATAGGTCTAAAAACAAACACCTATAACAGGCTTTAGCAAGATTTTGTCTTAATTAGGAAAATAGTAATCAAAGTGAAGGTTTAAGGTGAATTTGATGTTTTTAAGATACTATACCTAAATTTTAGTTTATTCTTGTCAAACACATGACTGAAGATAACTCTAATACACCTACAGGCAACCTAAAACTCTTAAAACATAGTCATGTGAGGCATGTTGGCAGTGAGGAAGATGTTTGAAGATTGGACCTCATATGGAGACTTAAAATTGGATATAGGTAAAATTCATGAGAATTGATCTTAATTCACTCATTATTACTCCTTTTGAAACATCTAAAAGACCTAATTCTTTCCAAGATACACCCTATAGGGGCAGAACATTGTCTCAGTCCAATCAAGGCAGGGGTATCCTCCTTGAGGACCTAAGCATGAAATGATGCTAGATTTAAGGTTATAAAGTGAAAATATAACATGAGGAGGAACATAATTACATAATAATCATGAATATGAGGTTAAAATACATAATTCAAGGCTCAGGATAAGACCTGTAGGTAGGTTTTGAAGGCCTATCTCAGTCCTTAATAAGCAAAGCCTAATTTTGGGAATGAAAGATAGATGTGTGTAAATGAATGAGCTTGGATTGGTATAAATTATGAATGAATTAGTAAATTAGATTTTTAACATAATATAATGTGTATATTATGTCCTTAAACTCTAAAACTAGGCTCAAATAGCCTACAAGAAAACCTAAACAGTGATCTTCTCTTAAGCAATTAAAGACCTAGTCCATAATTCCAAAGGTATAGAAGTGTTTGAGGGGAAAATAGAATACAAAATTATTTGAATAAAAAATGAAAGGAATTTAAGATACATACATGTCATAATAAGTCCCAAGGAAATCCATAAACCTCCTAATACAACCTATACCCTACCTACCTTCATAGGATGCTTGGTTCATAAAGTCTGCCTAGAAAATTTGAAGAGTTGGAGGGTAAAATTGAGGAGTTAGAATCTAAAAACTGGTAAACATCACCATTATGATTCCAATAATATTATAAAATTATTTATTTTTCAATAATAATAGTGAAAACCCTCGCTATTTTGTCTCAGAGTAGGGATAATTTTATTGTGAAAATGGTTAAATTGATGAGCCAAAGGTCAATATAACCATGTATGGTGGTTGGAAAATCTTTAAAAAACCCATGGATATCTAAAAACTTTTAAAGGAGTCTTGGAATAAAATAGGGTACCCTATAATATAAATGTTGCAATCACCAGGGCAAGCAATGGTAAGCAAAGGGCTTGGTAAGGATGGTCATTTTTATTTTTGACCTTAGTTAATCTTCATAAATGATTTGATAATGATTAGTGGACTATTTAAGAAGTTTTAAATAATTATAATAGGAAAATAAATCCACTGGATCCTCAATTTTTGCTAAGGGTGTAGACAGACCTATTGACAAGGTTTAGGCCTTATTGCTAAATAGGGGTCATCTTCATGTATAGCTATTGGGAAGCCATTAAAATAATTGAGGACTATTTTTGAGATTTATACCCATGTTTTTAAAATATTTGTTTTAAATAAAATCTAATAAGAAGCCAATTATTGGCTTAAAAACTCCCAAATCCTCATAGAATGCACAAAATGGTTTGATTGGTCAAGTTAAAAAGCTTAAAACATTCATGAGCTTATGCATGGGATATTGAGACACTTGGGGAATATGGAGAAAGTCCTTGAAAATAAATTAGTGGCATTTTGAGGAATTTATAATGTGTAGCCTTTATAAACAAAAGCTAAGAGGGCTAATGACCTCAAAACCCTTGTCAGCGTTATTTTATGACCCGATGGTGGAAATCAAGACAAAAGTGAATCTAAATGGATGAATTTGACCATGAGTTATGAATATAATTTGTTTTAAAATCCATGAGGACCAAATTCATTTAATCATATTGTAAGGAATCCATACAGGTGATGCAAAAAATAGGTTTTATTGACATTTTCTTATTTTTTGTAGGTCTTAAAGATGATCAATGGATGGAAATCACTTAGAATGATAGGTTAGGGATTTAATAAACTCTTCATGCAATTTTTAGAGCTTGATAATGATCAAAAATTTCCCTAATAAGCCTATCACTTTAGCCAGTCTATAGTGGCAACTAAAATGACATAGTGAACATAGTGGAAACTCAAGTTGAAAGATTTTTAAGATGTTTCTGATGAAGCAAAGCATATGAGGTGTCCCAACATGTGTCAAATGACCCATGGTATGTATTTTTTAGGAATTATGCAAATATTCTAGTGCCAAGTGTCAAGGAATGCCTATTGGAGAGTGATCTTGATGATAGGTGATGATTGAGCTTGTGTAAGAAAATGTCATAATCAAGAAAAATCCTAATGTAGGTGAAGGATTATTTTTAAATCCATTTCCTCATCATACATGAGACACTTTTTCTAAATTTATTTGGAATGCTAAAAAAGAGGCCTACAATGAAGGTAGTTTGCAAGAGAGAATGATTGAGAAGATTTGCTACACCACACTTAGAGAAGAGGCTAATTTGGGATGAGATGATGTGTAAATCAGTTTCATGACTCATTTTACACTAAATACACATGTATTTTAACTAATTATCACCTTTGGACACTTGTGCTTATGCCTGTTCAACTTCTCTCTTCTCTCGCTTATTCTAAGTTCTATAAATACTAGCCATTTTGGCTATTAAAAAGAGACCACAGTTGGTATGGTGAAACCCTACTAATATGACATTACAATTTGTCTTTCAACATTTAATAAAAGTATAATTATAAGTTGTGAACATTTTTTCTAAGTGTGTGAGTGATTTATAATGGAGCTAAGTGATAGTATCATCCTTACTCCCTATATCCCTCAAGTTTAAGCAAGAGTTCTAGTTTTACCAGGTGATGTGAAGTGTGTTGAATGTACTAGGCTCTTCTTCAAGTATGAAATTTTATATATGGTGTGTAATATTCCCATAGATCATTTATCTTATTGATTTTTCAAATTATGCTACCTTCACATTGAAACACTATTTTAGGATCTTTCAATGCATAGAATTAGTCTTGAAAAGCATTATTTCTTAGTAAAAGTCTGATAGTCTGTGGGATATGTCTTGGTGGATCACCTCTTTATTGTAGTTTCCATTTTATGAAAACTTATAACTCTTTTCATAAACAAGCATTATATTAGGTGATAGATATCCAAACAAAAATCTAGGGATCTAGCCCTTAGAATCTAGAGAATCATATCTCCTTCAAGTTTTCACAACTTGTGAGATGATTCAATGTTGCATCAGATTTCAGGAGCTTGATAGAGTATCCTAGAGTGTATAATTTGATGACAATAATAATTTTGGATATTCAATTTTTAAAGTTATCTTGGGAGCCTAGAAATAGACTGTAATGACCTCATTTTCAAAACTATTCCTAGATGGGTCGATATTGAAGGAGTGTTGATACAACTATGAAACTTCCTACCATAGGCATTGAAACCCCTCAAATAAGTATTGAGAATTGAAGATACTATAAATTCTCTCACCCACATGAATTTTAGGGTTTTGATTTCTTTAGATCCCTTGGAATTCTTTTCAAAGTCCCTCAATTTCAAAATTAAAGGAAAGTCTCATACTTATGCACTCAAAGGATTGGGTGGTTTGAATGCTTGTTTTTTTGTTAAAAGGATGGCCATCTTAGGAAAAATATTCCTATGTTGGTTAGCAAGGGTATTTTACCTAACTTTAAGAAAGATAAGGAAGACCCTAAAAGTAAGACTATTTTGGATAATCTACAGGTTTTTAAAAGCCCACTATTCAATAGTGTATCATTGAAAGACTGTGCCCCTTATTGAGGCTTATAAAAAGGTTAGTTTTGAGATTAAAATAAATAAGGGTCTATATGAATCCTTTCTCACTTATCAGATGCAAATCCCCTCATAGCCTTATTTTGATAACTTGAATCCCTCATTGAACATACTTAATTACCTACCTAATAGTTTGGATGATGCCTTTATTGAACAAAAAACTCTATCAGACCCACCTTCTGAGGAATATGTGGTTATCTTAACTAAAAAACCTATGTAGAACAATGTTATTTCTAATGTCTCACCCTTAAACAAGCTCAAAAAACTTGCTAGTGAAGTTTCCATTATGGCTATTTCCTTAGAAAAAATAAATTTGATAATCCTACCTCAAAGATTGATATATCAGATGACGATCCTTTGAATTACAAGGATAGTATAGGTTCTTAAAATTAGAAGTCTAAAGGAGGAGGAAAAAGACTAAAAATAGGCTTGAGCTCCTCCTTGATGGATCATGTTGTTCCCAAAGAGAAAAAAATCTAGCTAAAGAGTCCCCTCACTATAACTAGGACCCTCCCTCTAAAAAAGAGGGCAAGGAAAATAAAGTCTCAGACTACTTCACCAGATTCTACAATAGTGGGGGTAAGAACCATGGTTAATCTAACTGACCTCCATCTCCCCCCTAGTTGTATATGTAGATTTTTAGTTGTAATGTGAGAGGGTTGGAATTCCCTGATAGAAAACCAATAGTGAGATAGTTTAGACACTCGAGAAACTTTAGATTTTCTTTGTTTTCAAGAAGTTAAGGCTATGGGACCCCATCTATCCTTAGTCTTAAAATTTATTTGGCCTAATGATCCATAGTTCTCCACTAATCATCAAAGAGGGAAAGGAGGGGATTCTATCTTGGTTAACCCTAGTTTGAAAAATTGCATTATTTATCATGGTGTCTCACCCTGTAAAAGAATTTTTTGGGTCTTACTAGAAAGCCAAAATCAGACCTATGGCTCATGTAACATATATGCCCCTAATGACTATAGGGAGTGGTCTGATCTATGGAATTGGTTGGTTGTTAATCTAAAAAAGGTTCCTTGGGTCTTTGGAGGAGATTTTAACATGGTGAAAGAAAAAGAGGATAAAATTAGGGGTGACCACTAGGCCTGGAAAGGCAATGAGCTATTTTTATGGTCTAAATTCAAAAGAATGCATAGAATTGGTAACCTTCTCCAAAATGGTAAAAGATTAAGTAGAGGAATATGGTTTACCTAGTGTAATAATTAGATTAACAATCAAAGACAATACTTCAGACTTGATAAATTTTACTTGAATAAGGATTCATTCACCGTAACCCCTAATAAGGATGGTAATGTGGTGATAGTGCTACCCTTTACTATGTCTAGACACCACCATATTAAGATGGATTTTTCATTGAAATACAAGGATAGTAAAGACACCCTATCCTCCAAAGGATTATATAAATTCAATGTGTCCCAATTGAATGATATTTTGTGTTTGGAGGGTCTTCAGTCATCCTAAAATGTTGGCAAATTTGCTTGTATCTCTAACTCTAAAATTGATCAGTAGAACTCTAGTATGGAAACATCCAAAAACTTTACAAGGACTTATGGTTAGATCAAAGATAAAAAACATATAAATCTTCAAAGGGACACTCAAGAGAAGGTTTTTCATGATAAATGTTCTTTGCAACTAGATCCTACTAATGGAAAATTACTTGAAGAGATTAACCTCTTGAAGCATCAAGTTAGACAGTCAAAAAATCATATTGTTATTGGGGATTAGATCTATTCTAGACTAACCTAGCTGAAGCTTGGGGATAGAGGTTTTTCTTTAGAATTTTTGAAAACCAAGCACATAAGTAGTAAGATTATTGGCATCAAAGTAAATGCCCTGATTATGCAGGACATAGTCTACATAAAAGAATATTTTTTTGATTTCTACTCTAGTATTTTCATTTCAAATGGATCCATTGACCTTATTGAACAAAATAGGGCTATATGTGATGCCTACATTCCTAAAAAGGTGACACAAGTTCAAGCTAGTTTACTTAATGCATGCACTTCATTAGATGTAATTAGAAACGCTATAGACTCACTCAAAGAAGATAAAGTGTTTGGGTTGGATGTATTTCATATTCAATTATATAAAGCCAATAAGGAGTGGCTAGTTAAGGACTATCTAGAGGTGTTTAATGAGGTCATTGATGCTGGTACACTCAGACTAGACATCAATAGAGGGGTAATTAAACCCATACCTAAGGATGGTAATCTATCTTTAGTTAAAAATTGGAAACTAATTACCCTCCTTAATGTCTCTTACAATATTATAACAACTATACTAGAAAAAAGATTGTCCTCATTACTACCCTTTATTTTCTTGAAAACTCAAACTAGCTTTGTTGAAGGGAGATACATCATGGACAATTTAATTACTAGTTAAGAAGGTATGTATTGGGCTAGAGACTCAAAATAGGATGTATGAATGATCTTTCTTGACTTTCAAAAAGCATATGATAGAATTGAGTGGCCATTCATTGAGAGAATGCTTCAAGCCTTTGGATTCTAGGATAGATTTTATAAAATGGTCAATGTTCTCTTCAAGAATGATTCAATTGTAATTTAAGTCAATATGGAATTTATTGAATTACTGTATCTTTAACATTTCATTAGACAAGGGTGCTCCCTTGTCCCTTCACTCTTTGTTGTTACAGCTAAAGAATTACACTATCTCCTTAGATTCTTAGATTTATGGTCACCTATCAAAGGCATTTCACTTCCTAATAATGATGCCCTTATTTATGTCCTATTTATTGATGACACAAAACTCTTTATCACTTTGGAACAAAATAAGCTATCTCAAGTGGTAACTGGACTAGATATCTATTTCTCTACATCTAACTCTAAAGTGGTTATGCATAAATCACACATGTTGGTTTGGCAAGAACACCCTCCAAACTGGTTATCAAATTATGATTAGACTTGGAAATAACCAAATGATTTTTTTCAAATCCCTAGGTATTCCCTTCTCCCTCACACCCTCTTTCAAAATTATGTGAGAATGGATCTTTGATAAAATTAACAAGAAAATTTTAAAGTAGAAGGGACATTTACTATCCAAAAGTCTATCAAAAGGTCCTCTCATACTCTAATATCTACTATGCATCATGTTGGATCTTTGACAAGGATCAATTTAACATGTTCCACATAATCATAAGAGACTTCCTATGGTGTGATGGGATATGGGGTAAGAAAAGGCATGCAGTTTCATGGAAATTTTGCTCAAAGCCTAAAAATATTAGAGGCCTGGGGTTAAAGGGCCTTTGGCTATAGGCTATAACACTAGCAGTTAAGTGGATAATCAAAGTGTGAAAAATAAATGAGCCCTATAAAGAGCCTTTCCCAAAGGTAAACTACGTTAGAAAGGCTTGAATATAACTAATCTTCTCATTGGGCCCTTTCATTTTAAAGTGGCCATCTCTCCTATTTTTTCTTCTATTTGGTTATCTTGGGATGTTTTCAAACTCTTCATCATTGCTAAACACATATTTAACTGGTTTGGGACCACTTTTCAGGTGTATAGATCTTTATGGTGTAATTTGGCTATCAACAAGAGATCGCTTGCCCTTAATAGGGGTTGGTCTACCTTTGAATGATGCACAAAGGAGTTGAGGGATTTTAAGGATCTCTACTCACATGTGGGATGGGATTCTTGGTCAGAGATTAAAGCCAAATCTAAAATTCTTGACTCTCAGCATAGAACATTCACCTTGCCCCAAAAAGCATTGATGGGAAAGAATAATTTGGTATTCATGAAAGAAGAAAGTGAGTTCTGGGATAGTATGAAGTAGACTAAAAGTCCCCCTCTATTTGAGTTTTCCACTCAATTTTTATAAAATAATTTCTCCTTCTCTAATGTCCCCTACCTCACCCTTAACCGAATTTGGTCTGTGTATGATCCTTTGATTGCCTAGTCCTTTAAATTCGATGTGTTTTGGGCCTCCTATCTAGAACCTAAGAAATATTGATTTTGTTGGTTTTTAATGTATAATAAGTTGGTTGTTGGTTCTATCTTGAGTAATTATAGACTTGGTAAACCTTTTTGTTCTTTTTGTAATGAAATTGAAACTATTGAGCATGTTGTTTTCTCCTACCCATATGCAACTAAGTTATGGGATTTTTGTCTTAAATGTTGGAATGTGGTTTTTGATTGTGAAATTGGTTGGATAAATATTTCAATTGGTTATGCATGCCCTAAAGTTAAAGTATAGCCCTTATTTCAAAAAAATTGGCTTACATTTTCAATTTAATTATTATGGTTTTTATGGTATCAAAGGAACCTTGAGTTTTTATAACATAAGGCTAGGTTTCTTAATGAGTTCTCAATATAAGTCATTCTCTACATTGTGTTTATGCATATATTCCTATAATTAAAAGTGCCTCAGGACCAGTTGGAGCAATTCTTTAGGATAGGACTTCTCAAATTCACCTCTTATTTCTTGTTAGATTTTGGGGGTTACCCAAAATTGAGCCCCCATCTAGATTAGGCAGTGAGCCACTAGACAACCATTGAGATAAAAATTTTAGAGTATGAGTGGGATTATATAAAAGATGCATAATTTGACTAGGTAGACAACCTGATATAATAATGGATAAATTTGACCAACTTTGATCTGAATGGGGTCAATTCCTAGCTAGCAATGAATGAAATTAAGCTTAGGGATGAGTGAAATGGTGGACTAGGAAGATGCAAAATAAGATAATCTAAGGAAACCTTTGCACCATTTCATTTGAACCTATACCCTAAATTATTTGATAAAACTATGATGACAGTGCCTTATCCTCAAGGATTGACTCCAATGATACATATTCAGGGTGCTTAGGATGATGTTTGGAAGATGATTGATGAAAATGTCAATGTATTCTCTAGAAAATTGGAAAAGCTTATTGAATGGGGTGGCTCAGTGCATGTAGATGATGTCTTAGAGTATGTTAAAAAGAGAAATATGAAAAGCCTAATGGAAAAAATAGATCATTATCCTTCTTAAATGGCTATTGGGTAGATTCAGATGGGACCTGGTGAAGATAAAGATTCATCTAAGGGACTTGATTTTTTGGATTATAAGGATGGATACAAAGTGTATGACACTACTAGTTGGAGGGTGTATGACTCTTAAGACTAGTTCTACCACCTTTGGGATGGATGATATTTGATATAATCTTTTTTTTGATACTATTATTGATTTTTTTGATACTATTGCTACTATGATTTTTTATTGGGCCACCTATACAGGGCCATTTTTTATATTGTATATTTAGTTAGTGTGCTTTGTTAATGGGGGATGTCCCATAGTATGATACTTATATTATGGAAAATCTACAAATGTTTTTTGCATCTTTGATGCTTATATTGGTAATCAATTCTATAATATAAAAAAATATGCTTTAGGAGAAATCATATTATTCTGACTTCTATTGGAAATGATGATGTGTATTGGCTCACCATTGATATAAATTTGTTATTGAAACAATGTTTTTGATTCATATAATTTTTTGGTGGGGGAAGTAGATATATTTTTAGTACTGACCATATCATTGGGTTCATAATCTATTATCTACTTACCTTTATATAGTGCTAGATAACTTGTACCGGCTTCTCTAGTTGTGAAAGTAGAGATATCATAGTGTGACACTCTTAATTAAATTAGATATTGAACTTATTAATTAAGCACCACTTTAAAATCCTATCTTACTTGATATAATCATTTGAAAATTATTTTCTACTCTCTGGAATGATGAATCAATTAATAGACTTAAAAATAGAAGGCCTTAAATGTAATTATTGAGATCATAAAATGTCCTCCTATGAAAATCAATCGATTGGTTTCAAGAAATCACATAGCTTAGTGATCCTTATATTTACTACCCATTTTTGGTGTTATGGTAGTTTTAATTTATTTTCTTTTTATGGTGGATCTTTAATTATGCATGACATCATTTCTAATAGGCCCACATTTTTTCATAGGTGCTAAATATTTATGTTTCAAATTTTCCTTCACATGATTTTGATCACTATGTCTCATATTTTATTATAGCACTCAACTCTCTACTTGTATCTCCTAGCATTTTTAAACCCCCACAAAATACCAACATAAAGGTATTATATGGAGGGATTAAGGATGATGAATAAATATGAGGAATTGAGTACATATGATGAGGGATTAATTAGGGATGATAAGGGATGGTGAGGTTCAATGAGAGAGTGATTAGGGATGATGAGGGAGTAATTAAGGATGATGAGGGATGGTAAGGGATAATGAGGGAGTGATTGGGAGTGATGAGGGATGAGAAAGAAGTGATTAGAGATTATGAGGGATGATGAAGAGTGATTAGGGATTATGAGGGATGGTGAGGGTTAATGAGGGAGTGATTATAGATAATGAGGGAGTAATTATAAATGATGAGAAATGGTGATGGCTGATAAAGGAATGATTAAGGATGATGAGGGATGAGGAGGGAGTGATTAGGGATGATGAAAAAATGATTAGGGATAATGAGGGAGTGATTATGGATGGTGAAGAATGGTGAGATCTAATGAGGGAGTGATTAGGGATGATGAGGGAATGATTAAAAATGATTAGGGATGGTAAGGGTCAATGAGGGAGTGATTAGGGATGATGATGGACTAGGTATGAGTGATTATGGATGATGAGGGATAATGAGGGTCAATGAGGGAGTATTAAAGGATGATGAGGGAGTGATTATATATTACTATGGATAATTAAGGTCAATTAAGGAGTAATTAGGGATAATGAGGAATGACCAAAAAGTGATTAGGGGTGATGAGGGATGAGAAGGAAGTGATTAGGGATGAGTGAAGGATAATGAATAAGTGAAATTAACAATAAGTGGTCATTTGATGTGTGTAGGTCATCAATGTGACCTATGATAACCAAATCACACCATTTTGGATCAAGTTCAAAGTGATTGGTTTGAAAAATTCAATTTTGACAAACCTAGGACTCTTAGAGATGCCAAGAATCAATCTGGAAGGCACAAAAACCTAAAAATGACTATATGTTTACCAAAAATGGATGTTAATTAAAATTTTTATATCTTGAAATCCCTAACTTCATGACTTAGACCTTGAAAATGCCTAGGTACTAACCAAATTGTATTTTAATAACTAATTTCCACATCGTAAGGCATGTAACTATGAGAACAACTCTATCAGATGTAGGGTTACCATAATTTATTATATTTACTAAAATACACTTAAAGTATAAGGAAAAAATGTAAGAATATAAATGGTATGATGACTCAATCAATATACATACAAATACAAGGCCTTCAATGTAATTATTTATATCATAAAATGTCCTCATATGGAAATTAATTGATTAATTTTAGGAAATCACATAGCTTGGTGATCCTCATATTTGCTACCCATTTTCAGTGTTATGGTTGTTTTACTTGTTTCTATTTTTTTGGTAGATATTCAATTGAGAATTAAATCATTTCTAATAGGCCCATATTTTTCATAGGTCCTAAATATTTATGTTTCAAATTTATTTCACATCATTGTGATTACTATGTCTTATATTTTATGTTATCACTCAACTCTCCACTTGTATCGCCTAACATTGTTAAACCCCAAAAAAATACCATCATCAAGGAATTGGATGGAGTGATTAAGGATGAGGAGGAATTGAATAGATATGATGAGGGTGTCACTAGGGATGATGAGGGATGGTGAGGGTTAATGAGGGAGTGATTAGGGAAGATGAGGGAGTGATTAAGGATGTTGAGGGATGGTGAGGGTTAATGAAGGAATGATTATGGGTCATGAGGGATCAGGAATGAATGATTAGAGATGATGAGGGATGATGAAGTAGTGATTGTGGATGATGAGGGATGGTGAGGGTTAAAGAGGGAGTGATTAGAGATGATGAGGGGTTGATTATAAATTATGAGTAATAGTGAGGGTAAATAAAAGAGTGATTATTGATGGTGAAGGATGAGGAGGGAATGACTATGGATGATGAATCTATGATTAGGGATAATAAGGATGTGATTGGAGATGGTGAGAACCAATAAGGGAGTGACTAAGGATGATGAGAGAGTGATTAAAGATGATGAGGGATGAAAAAGGTAAATGAGGGAGTGATTAGGGATGATGAGGGATGAGGTATGCATGATTAGGGATGATGAGGGATAGTGAGGGTCAATTAGGAAGTAATAAAATATTATGAGGGAGTAACTAGGGATGATGAGGGATGATGAGGGATAGTGAGGGTCAATTAGGGAGTAATAAAATATTATGAGGGAGTGATTAGAGATGACTAGAGATAGTGATGGTTAATGAGGGAGTGATTAGTGATAATGAGGAATGATGGGAGATTGATTAGGGGTGATGAGGGATGAGAAAGAAGTGATCAAGGATGAGGGAGGTACAATGAACAAGTGAAATTAACATAAAGTGGTTGTTTGATTTTTTCAGGTCATCAATGTGACCTATGCTAAACCAATCACACCACTTTAGATCATGTTAAAAGTGAGTGGTTTGTAAAATTCAATTCTGACAAACTTAGGACTCCTAGAAATGTCAAGAATCAATCTAAAAGGTACAGAAACCTAAAAAATGACTATATGTTTATAAAAAATGGACATCAATTGCAAAATTTATGTCTTGAAATCCCTAAGTTCAATTCTTAGACCCTCAAAATGCCTAAGTACTGACTAGATTGGATTTTTAAAAAATATTTTTGACATCATAAGGCATGTAACTATCAAACCAAATCTATTAGATGTAAAGTGACCCTGATTTATTAAAATAAATTCAAATATAAGGAAATAAAATAAGTTTACATTTATATTATTACATTTATTTCTTTATAATTTAAATTTAGAGTAATAAATATAAGCTTTAGGATAAGATTGAATTTATGCACATATTCACATGATTTTATGTGTAAAATAACATGAAAATGATCACATTATTGATTTTACAATAACATAATCACATTATCTATTAATGTGATCACGTTATGTATTAATGTGATTATGTTATGTATTAACGTAATCATGTTATGTATTAACATGATTACATTATGGATCGATAATTATCAAGCCATAATTTAAATAACATGATTGTGTAATGGGAAATATTCATAGAATTTCCCCCCAACTCCATGCACATATCATTAATTTGTCAGATTACTCACATTATTCCCTCACACACTACCAAATCATAAAAATATTAAATAATAAATTAAATACTTCTACCCAGGGCTACTTACTTAGATTTCATCACCAAGGGGGAAGTCGACTTAGTGTTCTAGTTGAGTATAAATAAGTCATCTATGGTATATTGAAAAAATAATGGACATCATTATCATTGTTAGATTATTAAGTGAGGGGGTAGGCACCAATACCAATATCATACCATCACTAATATATATCCCTTTCATCCTTAACAAACCTAAAACCAACTCTAGCTTACCTTTTATTAGTTCCTTTGCAAAGGCAAATGCCTTATCACATATTAAGTCATAATTTAGAATATATAGTAAAAAATTATTATTAAATTAGAATTTAAATTTTATTATTATTTCTTGTTGTTTGTAAATTGTATTTTGTATTGACAAATATTCATTATCCAATGTTGGTACAAGGTATGTGTTGTGTTGTAACTAGATCAACCCATTCAACCTAGTTGCCTATGTTGTTGACTTACTTCCCTATAAATTACCACTTAATCATATAGATTTATAAAATTTATAAAATTTCCTCTACACATAACACATTCTAATATTTCATTCAGTCTCCTATAGGTTATTATATTTTCTTTCCCACAAAAAACAATCAACCTCTTTGAATCAGTCTCTTACAATATTTTCTATTTAATTTCCTACATAATGCATTCAACCTATTTTACTTAATCTCTTACATATTATTTTATTTTTCATTCAAAACTCAGTTGATTAGTTTGATTTTGTACCTTATTGATAATTATGTACACTTTGGATGACTTAGTTCTTTTTATGAACTACTATTTAGTTGATCCTATACAATACCTAGCTGAATTTGTCCAAACTTTATACTTTTCCTCATTATTCCTAGATCCACACTCTAAACATCATGAAATTTCTTATTAAAATATTTTTGGATAACCTTAATCCATTTATATAATACATAGGTTGTTTTTTCCTTCCTACCCTAGTTACCCAAGAGGATACTCACTCTTGGTGTACTTCATTTCACACTTTGTCTATGGATTTCAATATGGTTCAAATTATCCAAGATGGTGACATCTATGGATCTAATCCATTTCACACTTATAAATACAATACACTATCCAAACTACAAAATTAAACTATAGGAACAATAAATACAAACCTAAAAAATAATCTTATAGAAAATCCTCCACTAACTAACATCTCAATTCCTAACAATGGGAATGTTCCTCCTAAAAAAAATAACACTCCTCATCTTAAAAACACAAATATTCCACCTCTTAAGCCTAACAATCAAAATTCAAAAATCAATTCTACTCAAATACTTGCACAAATAGTTGAACAAATGAATGTTATGAAAACAACAAACACATCTCAAATGATGCAAAGGTAACAATAGTTACTACACATTAATAATCAACATCCTCTTATTTTACCTCTAAATAATCTAAATTTTATCCTTCCTCCTCTTGGAGATGTCAATGGAAATGTCATTCTACAACCCCTTATGCATAAGATGATGGTTCAAAATATCCAAAATGAAAATTTATCTCCTTTCTATATTTCTATTGATACTAGAAATATATCTCCAACTATTAAATATGATGGGACTAAATACCCTGCATCTTTTATTAAGACATTTGGTAACCTATAGAAAGAATGGATTCAAACAAATATCTCTACTACCACCAAGCTTCTAGTCAAAATGTTTATAGGAGATGTCCTAAAATGGTATAATAAATTACATCAATATTATATCTAGTAACTAGAAGATTTGGTTAATGCTTTAGTCAAGGAATTTCAACAAAATGACCTTCTCAAAAATTGGCTTAGTCATTTTATCAATGCTAAACAATCACCCTCTAAATCAACTCATTAAACGAGGGAAATATTTGGTTCATAAATCAAATTATAACATGAATGATAATAATATATTTAAACTCTTTATAACTATGTTAACACCTTCACTTCAATATAAGTTTCAAAAAAATTATCCAAAAAATCATATGACGTATTTGATCAAGCTAAAAGATAATATTTTATTATGAAATAATTAAAGCCAAATAATAAATCCATCAAGGAATCTTTCTTATATTACACTAATGTAATTACTAATACTCCCCATCAAACAAAAGTAGTAGTCAAAGTGGATAATCCCCTTGCTTCCCATACACCATTAACAGTCCAATAAATGAAGTTAATATTATCCCCCTCTAAAACTTTCACCTATAATAATTCCCCACCTTCATGGTATGACCCTAAATTTTTTTGTTGGTTCCATGCTGATGTGGGTAATTCTCATGAAACATGTCATGGATTTCTTAAATCTGTTACTTCTCTCATGTTAGGAGATATATTTGACCATGATACTATGATCAAATTATATCATCATGACTATGTCAAAGCCTCTCAAAATAAATAGTTTACCAAACATTCACCATCTAAATTTAAAAAATCTTTCTCTATTTATAACCCACAACATTCAAATGAAGATATCTATGCAATTGATGTTAATTATGACTAATATTATATGAATTTTCAATATGTGAATGTAGTGGAAGTCTATTATAGACATAAAACTAGTCACAAATATCCCATCACTAAACCTAAAAAACCATCAATGAAAGAACAACTACTTAAATATACCACAACTGCCACACCATACCTTCTAAACCAAATTAGGAAACACTCCCATAACTATAAACCCACTCTACTTCTCTTATTTTTTAAAAAAAACATTATATCTCATAAACTTCATGTTGGTTATTCATTTTTTTAATTACATTAAAATTTTCTATAAGAACTCAATTCAATTCCTTGTAAAATTCCTCTCATGGAGTTAGTTCATACTTCTCCATATCATCATATATTTTTGATGCAATAATTAAAAGACATTGAATAACCACCATCCCTTGATTTGGAAAATCCTCTTACATATCCTTCACCTACAAAAGTAAATACTATCAAAAATATTTTTACACCTTCTAAACCATCCATATATTTCTTAAAGAAGATATGATTAATGAATAAATTATTTTTTTGAACTGATGATCCACCCCTTTATTAAAATTACAATCAATAATAACCTTACTCGAAAAGTCTTAGTAGATGAAAGATCGAGAAATAATGTTACCTCTTTTTGGTTAATATAACACATTAGATATACCAAAGATAATCTTAAACAAACTTGTCTCACATGTAGAGGACTTGATTAAAAAAATTAAAACCACTTGGTTATACTTGGATCCCACTCACTATTGGACCCAAGATATACACACTAAGGTCATGGTTCTTGACACTATATTTTACAATATACTCCTAGGTCACTCATGGACACATAATATATAGGCTATTGCCTCCTTAGGTAGTCAATGTATTAAATTCATCCATAATGGAAAATACCACAAACATGAGGATGATCCCAATCCATGGATTATACATCTACCAAACCCCAAATCTTAATATCGAATTCCAACCATTACATGCATTAATAGTGCACCTCTACCTAAATTTGTTAACATGAATCCTAATTTACAAGTCATTCTCACTGATTCTGATGATGATAAACCTAATGAATTATAAAATAATTATAATACCATAAAATTACCTCCTTAAATTATGGAATGGATACCTCCTTATTAACTTCCATGTGATCGTACCATTCCTCTAATTGTTGATATTACTGAAACTCCTCCTCTATGCAATGCATACAAAGCTTATTATAAAAAATATGATTTTACATGTGATGAGTATGGAGTGGACAAATTATTTCAATATCATTTAATAATCTCCCCCTAATAATTTATCCACATAGGAACATCCACTACTATGAAAGATCCCAAACTAGAATTAAATGCAAATAAAATTGATTTCAACTACTTGAAGCATTCGATCAAATGGACAAAGATATAAATCTAAATGTAATTGATAATATAGTCCAGATGTCATAAAATTATTATAGATGTGGTCTCAATGCCCAATTATTATATAAAACTACCAAACTGGAAATAAAAACTTGGGTCTGCGTGTTCGGCCTGCTGTGTCCAAGAAAAACACAGTCGCCGACGTCGGTGATGATGATGCCGACGTCGGTTGATACATTACCGCCGTCGGTCGCTAGTGGTGATCTCTGCCTGCTGGTGACTCTGCCTGTGACTGCCTGACTACCGACGTCGGTCGCTGATCGGCCGATGTCAGTCTATATGCCGATGCCGGCCTCTATAATAACCTCGGCCCACAACTACGAACTGTGCCCTTCCCTTCCCTGAATCTACTGGTACAGCTTGGTGCCGATCTGTACGGATTCCTTACCGCACTTGATCTGACTAAAAAATATATATAAATCTTAAATCAAAACTAAGGAATAAATACCTAGAAACCTCTGCATATGTTGAACCCCTGATATTCTCAATGAATAGCCTCTGAAGCTCCAGATCTGATCAATATGCACAATCTGAATTCCATCACAAATCCACCTCTGAAAAGTGCTGGGTTTTCATCCAACTCTTCTCCAATCTACTGAAGCTTTGCATCCTCAGAGATTTCAGCTGAATCACAGATTCAACCTTCCCAATACTCAGAATAATTTTTGCAACAAAGATATTAGATTATCCAAATGCTTTGCCTTCCCCTTCTTTTAAAGGCTTCCAGGAAACTTCTAGAAGAAGTCAAATTTATTTTATTAAGCTATTTTATTTATTTCCATAATAATTAATTAAACCACTTTATTATAAATTTGGGGACATTACAATCCTCCCTTCCTGGAGATTGCTTGTCCTCAAGCAATTCACCCCTAATAACCAACACCACTTCCAGGATCCCATATCATTCTCAGAAATCTACAAACTCTACTATCTGTAACACTACGCTGCAAAATCTTTGTGAATACATTCTCCTTATTTCTCCTAGAAAGTAGTGTGATGATTCTCAATATGTAATTAGCAAACTTACCATCACATAACTTAGACTTTGCCAAAGGCCGCTGTGCTACTCTGACTATCAAATTCTCCAATTCCCCATAGGGATGATGACTCATAATTGGGAGTGAAAATGTGATAGAATCATTTACTTCATCACTCATAAAATGAGTCTCCATCCTGCAAGATGATACCTCCTTAGATCCGCCATCTAGCGCTGCCCTCAAGATAGTCTTCTTTCCCTCAGAAATGAATTCTAACTCCAACTGTGTCTGTACCTGCTCAACACTCTCCATGCTATCTTCAATATCAGTGTCGGGTACCTCCTCTGACTGAAATTGCAACTCCTGTAGATCTCACTGTAAATCGTCACAAGATGATCCTATTGTGACTCCTTTTTGTCTCTCTATGTTCTGAAGATGTTTTCTCGCATTGGCAGCCACTGATCTAGCCTCTTTGGCTTTTTGTAACCATTCTTCATTAAGTTTTTTGGACTTATTTACCTCTTCACTGCCAAAATATACAAAATCAGTCCTCTTATCTTGGATATCTTCATGTCTACCAAATGGTGTAGCGCTGCCATCAATGGGTGATATCATATCATTGGCTTTCTCATGATCACAAGCTCCTATGTCACCAGAATGAGGGGATATAATGCTGCTGTCCTCAAAACAATTAGTGATGTCATCATGCCATTGTAAAATGTCTTCTTCATCATGTGTATTCAAAATATTAGTGGCTGCTCCACTAAGCACATGATCAACTTTCACAAGACATGATTCTTGCCCATCCAAAGAGGCTGCAATAGAAGACTGGTGTCTATGCTGACTTCCCACCACAGATACTGATCTACTCTATCTGCCTCTGTGTCTATTCACCTCCAACCACTCCAAGGAATACTGTAATTGGTCTAAGGCTTGAACAATCATGGGCTGAGTAGTGATGAGAGTTTTCATCATTTCTATCTCTTCATTAGATTTATCTTTTGGAGGGATGTTGGGTGGTGTAAGCCCAAACATCTTGTAGAGTTTTCCCATTGTGAAACAATCTGATAATAAAAAAGTTTCACTAGGAATTCCACAACACAAAACCTCACAGGTTGGCAGGATGCATGGCTCTGATACCACTGAAAGATCCCAAACTAGAATTGAATGCAAATAAAATTGATTTCAACTACTTGAAGCATTCGATCAAATGGACAAAGATATAAATCTGAATGTAATTGATAATATAGTCCAGATGTCATAAAATTATTACAGATGTGGTCTCAATGCCCAATTATTATATCAAACTACCAAACTAGAAATAAAAACCTGGGTCTGCGTGCTCAGCCTGTTGTGTCCAAGAAAAACACAGTCGCCGACGTCGGTGATGATGATGCCGACGTCGGTCGATACATTGCCGCCATCAGTCGCTGGTGGCGATCTCTACCTACTGGTGACTCTGCTTGTGACTGCCTAATTGCCGACGTCAGTCGCTGATCGGTTGATGTCGGTCTATATGCCGATGCTGGCCTCTATAATAACCTCAGCCCACAACTGCAAACTGTGCCCTTCCCTTCCCTGAATCTACTGGTACAACCTGGTGTCGATCTGTACAGATTCTGTACCAAACCTGATCTGACTAAAAAAATATATAAATCTTAAATCAAAACTAAGGAATAAATACCTGAAAACCTCTGCATATGCTGAACCCCTGATATTCTCAATGAATAGCCTCTGAAGCTCCAGATCTGATCAATATGCACAATCTGAATTCCATCACGAATCCACCTTTGAAAAGAGCTGGGTTTTCGTCCAACTCTTCTCCAATCTACTGAAGCTTTGCATCCTCAGAAATTTTAGTTGAATCACAGATTCAACCTTCCCAATACTCAGAATAATTTTTGCAATAAAGATATTAGATTATCCAAATGCTTTGCCTTCCCCTTCTTTTAAAGGCTTCCAGGAAACTTCTAGAAGAAGTCAAATTTATTTTATTAAGCTATTTTATTTATTTCCATAATAATTAATTAAACCACTTTATTATAAATTTGGGGGACATTACATACTAATTCTCCCATAGAAATATATGCATGCACTATTTCCCACACATGATGATAATTATATCATGGCCAAATCCCAATCATGAGACATATATGTAAAACACTATCAAAATAAGTTAGCCAAAATACATTCCTTCAAATGTGATGTCAATTTCATTCACATATCAACCCATATTGAATTAGAAATTAAAAGTTATGTATCTCCCCTTAATCCTCTACTATTATATACACCATGGGTACTTGAAGAATTGTCAACTCCCAAACCTTCTACACTTTCTACAGAACCAAAAATTTCATAATATCTTTCTTTAATTAATACCATTGAGGCTATCCAAATTAATAAAATTTAATGTTATATAAAATACAAACTAACACACCAATCACCAATCTGGTTGACTCCGCTCAACCTAACACCATTCAAATCAAACCTACACCTAAAATTATGTTAGACACTAAATCTAAATATGTACGACAAAATACATTATTAATATGATCATAATTTTAACCAAATCATCAATATCTATGTAGATGTGAAATAATATGGAACATTACCCACGCTTTTTAGTGATGAATCTATACTTGAACTACTCCATGCTCAAGAAACTAAACATCTACGACAACATCATAATTTTGAAAATTTATGCAAAAGGCTCATTATTTTAATAATTTTATTGATAGTGTGGATTCTAAACTAAATCCTATTTATTCTCTCCCTTCTAATCCATATCATTTCCTAGATGAAAATGCTATGCTTATTGAAGAAACCACAAAAATAGAGTATGGTACACCATGTCCTCGACCTATTACTATCTTGAAATATCTTACTAAATAAAAAAATGATTGATTTAGTTTGGTATTTAACAATTATGATGAAGAATTTTATTTGTCATATGAATATATGCTAGGTATTGATCTTAGCATCATTGTAAATATATAATTACTTACCCAGATGCCAAACCTGTTGGACAAAAATAATGAAAATTTCCACTTAAAATTTATACCTTATTTCAAAAATAAATAATTAAACTTTTGGATGACAAATTCATCAAACCTATTGACCACTTAGAATGGGTATCAAACATCATTCCCATTCATAAAAAAATCCTAATGGTCATTCATATATGCATTGATTTCTATAGTCTAAACTTAGCATGTCTAAAAGATAACTTTTGCTTACCTTTAATAGATACTATAGTTGATTCCACCACTAGATATGAAATGTTATCACTTATGGATGGTTTCTTGGGTTATAACCAAATTCACATAGCTCTAAAATACCAACATAAAAAAACATTTAATACATCATAGGGTACCTATTTTTATGTCAAAATGACTTTCAGTCTTAAAAATGTTAGAATAACCTATCAATAAGAAATGACCCACATTTTCCATGATCTTATATAGAAGATAGTGGAAACCTATGTAGATGATCTCACTGCCAAAACTAAAATTTGTATAATTCACCTCAAAAATATAGCTATCAATTTTGATTGACTGATAAAATATAAAGTTATACTTAAACTATACAAATATGTATTTGTAGATACATATAGTAAACTTCAAGGGTTCTTAATTTCTCTTCGAGGAATTGATGTCAATCTAGCCAAAATAAAGGCCATCATCAAAATGCATATTCCTCACTCCATTCATAACATACACACTTACCTTAGAAAACTTGAAGCAATTTGATAGTTTGTCCCATAAATGGCTTACTGTATATATTCTATCAATTCACTTATTAAAAGAGGTCATGTTTTAGATTGGATAGATTCATGCAAAAAATCATTTGATGGTATGAAGAAATATTTGATCAATCTTCCTACTCTTTAAACACATTCAAACAATTATCCCTTAATTTGATATACCTCCTATATCCCCATATCTATTAGGGTAATGCTTACTAAACAATATGATACTGGTAGAAATTAAGTTATCTATTACATCATTCAAGGACTTATTTATTACAAAAATGTTATACCAAAGTAAAACATGATTGTCTTGCTATATATTTCATATCTAAAAAGATCTATCATTATATTCTCTACTAGACCACTTATGTCATTATTCATTCTGATCCACTTTGCCATTTCTTATCCAAAGCATTCTTATCTTTCTATAAATTTCATATCTAAAAAGATCTATCATTGTATTCTCTACCAGACCACTTATGTCATTATTCATTCTGATCCACTTTGTCATTTCTTATCCAAAGCATTCGTATCTTGTTATATATTTCATATATAAAAATATCTATCATTATATTCTCTACCAGACCACTTATGTCATTATTCATTTTGATCCACTTTGTCATTTCTTATCCAAATCATTCTTATCTGGAGATAGAATTGGCAAATGGATGGTCATATTGATGGAATTTGATCTATGAATTGTTACACAAAAAAATGTCAAAAGACAAGTCATTGTAGGCCAACTTGTGGTATCTTCTTTGTTAGACATAAATCACCTTCAATATAATCTCCCTAATGAATAAATTATTTATATTTAAGGTCTTAACCAAACTATATATCTTAAAGATTATTTTCATAATTTCACTATTGATATAGAAGAATATAATCAATAAGATATTGTTATCACTCCTGATACTACTTAACATAAATTAGTCATTGAAGAACTACCTTAAGTTACCATTGATTTACATGAGGACACCTATGCACTTCAATTTGATGGTGCATAATGCCTCCAAGAAGTTAGGTCAGGATGTATTCTAACAAATCCACATGGCATGATCATACCTTTACTATTTCAATTAAATGTTAATGTCACTAATAACATGGGTGAATATGAATCTATAATATTAGACATGAAATCTGAAATTGACTTAGATAGCCCATATTTACACAATTTGGGTGACTCACAGCTTATCTATCACCAAGTTATGGTCATTATCAATGCAAAAGTAAAGATTTTATCTCATATCATCAAATGGATACTACATTTACCAAAGAATTTACTTATTTTACCATTGAACCAATTTTAAGAGATCAAAATGTCATAGCTAATTCCTTACTTCGTTAGAATCTTTATTTGACCCTCACCAAGTGCCTCACAATTCCTAATTTCTTATCCAAATCATAAAATCACCTTCTTATCTAAAACAAAACTATTTTATAATCTATCACATTGAGGTTGTCACTTTCGACAAAGCCCATGGTATAAAAATAGAATTCAACTTCTTAGACATCAAACTTACCCTATATAAAAAGATTCTCTTGAAAAGACTCAAATATGTATACAAGATTTCAAATATGTGTTTTGATCCAACACCCTTTACTATTGTAATGAATAAGAAACTCTACTATATTGTGTAATGCAATAAGAGGCTCTTACTCTTATAGAATAAGCACATGGGGGCATTTATGGTGGTCACTATAATAGACACTATATAGGCTACAAATGCTTATGTATGGGCTAATTTTAGGCTACTATAGAAAAAATGCATTAATTTTGATAAAAGTGCAATAATTATCAACTTCAAGATGATCTAATCCACTCACCACCATCTGAGATCCAAATAATGAAGTATCCTTGGCCATTCTCTATATGAGGATTAGACCTCATTGGACAATTACCTTGATCATAACACTAATAGAATTTGGAAAATAAATGACTATATGACTAAAACTTTTAATCACGACAACTAGAAATGACTAAATTCTACTATTTTTTTGCAACATAGCTATAAATAACTAATTTGATCATCGAGTAAAAAACACAACTAAATAATTAGTCACATAAATAAAAATGACTAAATAATTAGTCAAACAAATAAAAATTAGACAATATGATATTAAAATGGATATTTAAAAAGGTGTTTAGATATGTAGCTCATAGATGCACAGACCTAATTATTTCTACTACTAAGACTATATTATACACACAACTAGACTAAATCCATATGCCACCATGTCAAACTGGTTTTGATTTACTACTAAAATTTTATTAACTAAACAAATAAATTAATTGAACATTGAAACCCAAATTCATAAATGATATGCTAAGCAATTAATAATCATTATTTCCAAATACTTCAATATTATTTACATTACTTTAAAAATATTAATAATAATTAAATTACAATATGAATTGTACTATTAAGGTGTCGTTAAGTGTGTTAAAATATTTAATTAGTCTTTAATAATTGTCATTTTCAACCAAATAATTAAAAGACACCTTATAAAAATCAACCAAGACAGTTAATTATTTTAACTTATAAAATTTATCCATCCAAATATAAATAATTCCAAACAACTAAATACAAAAATAACTTTAATAAACTAATTGATAATAATTAATTTTAAATTTAACATAAAAATCAAAATTTATTTATAGTTAATAATTAAATATTATTTACCACTAAGAATTAAATAAAATAATGTTATTTAATTATTAGTGTAGGAGGGTTACTTGTAAAATAATCAAATAAAATACATTTCAACCTTTTTTTTTGAATACTTAATTATTAACATTTACAAGTCTATAGAAAATAATTAATTTATAAATATAAATTAAAATAATTCATTAATTTCATGTAAGCCACCAAGAATAAATTTAATTAACTTTAAATTTAAATTTTAAAGTCTGAAGTCTTTTTCCTTCCCATTTGCAAGTTGTCCTACTTACAAGTGGAGGAATAATTGAGAGCCATAAGATTGAACTAATATAAACCCTAAGATCTAGGTATTCTTAGAAAAACCTAAATTTCCTTATGACCTAAATAAAAATTGTTTTTTTTCAAACCCATTTCTCATTTTTACTTTGTTTTCTCTCATAGGTTTGGAGGGGCAAGCTATGGAAGGTTTGCAAGTTCAAGCTATGGAGGAAGCTCAAAATAATTCACTCTAATATGAAAATCATATTTCTTTCATATATAAACTCAATGTAAATGTATTTTCTTACTTTTATTTTCTAACTTAGTATTTTATTTTATTTTTGTTTAATAAAAAAATGCATTTGAGGATTTTATTTTATTTTATACTTTTTTATTAAATAAAAAAAATTTCAAGGTCCATGGGCTGACCCAGGCTTGCGACCTTAGTGTTGGCCATGGCCTTTTCTTGACTCTGCTGGGGGTGGGGCGGCTGACTGGCCGAGCTCCCCTTCCCTCATCTTATTTTTTTAAATATTTTTTAAATTTATTATATATAATTAATTAATTAATTAATTTATTATTATTATATGTATTTATTTATTATTATTATTATTATTTATTAGTCTTAATGATTAATTTATATATTATTGAAACTATAAAAATTATATATATATATATATATATATATATATATATAATGCATTTATTTATTTAATTTATATGTATTTATTTAATTATTATATATATACTGGTTTGAAATGGTAATATATATTTTTTAGATATATATAAATATATATTTTGTAAAATACATATGTATTTATTTATTATTATTAGTTTATTAGTCTTAATAATTAATTTATATATATTATTGAAAGTGTGTATATATATATATATATATACATATATTATATATACAAATATATATATATATGTGTGTATATATATATATATACATATGTATATATATATATCTATATATATATATATATATATATACATATATATATATATACATATATATATATATATACATATATATATATATATACATATATATATACATATATATATATATATACATATATATATATATACACACACACATATATATATACATATATATATATACACACACATATATATATATACATAGATATATATGTGTGTGTGTGTGTGTGTGCGTGTGTGTGCGTGTGTGTGCATGTGTGTATTATGTATTTATTTATTTTAGATTAAAATTTTATGGTTTCAAATGGTAATATATTTTTTTAGGATATATATAAATATATATATTTTATATAATAATTTTGGTCAAAATATATATAAAGATGGAAATGAATTTTGTTTTACAGGATGAGTTATTATGAGTTGTAGCATAGCTGCATAGGACAATTGGTCAAGTATCATACATTAACTACATTTTAACAAACTCTAAGTCATTTGAGGTGAGCATAAACATAAATGAATTTGGATGGGACAACCAACATGCAGGAGTGAATGGCAAAATAATGATTAAAATGACTAAATATACTAGTAATTGATGGAAATCAATTAATACAAATGACTAAATATACTTCCAATAGATGAAAATCAGTGAATAAAAATGATTAAATATACTACCAATTTGTAGCAATTAATGATTACAATGACTAAATAAATGACTACCATGGCTAAATAAATGACCAGTTAAAACAATCAATGACTAAATTAATGACTAAATATACTACCAAATTGATCAATCAAAACAACCAATAAATGACTAAAAATGGCTTAGTCATCAATCTAGTCACATTATAAATGATTGGCAATAAACTACTAATGGTCACGTGATCATGTTTGGACATTTATATGTAATTTTTAGTTGTTTTTTTAATCATATATTGTTGTTTCTGTACTAGTGTAAGATGAACATGTATTTATTATTACTGATACTTAATATTTTATAAAATGGGTAGAAGCCATGCCTCTTGTTAATGTCACGGGAATTACTATTTCAAAATTTATTCTTAACCAAATCATTTTTCATTTTGTATTTCCCCATACCATCATCTTTGATGATGGTGGAAATTTCAAAAATAAATACATGAAAAAATTAGGTGCAAATTTTAAATTTCTCACAAATTTTCCACACCTTACCATCCTTAATGTAATGGTCAAGCACATGATCATAAAAAAATTCTCAATATAATTTTAAAAAACTATCCAAGAAAATCATACTAATTGGCACCTTCATCTTGCACTTTGGGATTATGTACTATTATACATACTACCACTGGAGCAACACCATTCTCACTTGTAGATGGTATATAATCAATATTACCTTTAGAATTTGAATTCTCATTTTTGTGTAGATGTCTTCTTGATATACTTCTTGATGAAGAATTACATAAAGCTTATATTCATTCTTTAGAATTTTTTGATGAACATCGTATGACTGCTTTACAACGTAACTAGCATTATAAAGCTCCTTAATGTAATGGTCAAGCAGAGGATCATAAAAGAATTCTCAATATAATTTTAAAAAACTATCCAAGAAAATCATACCATCCTTAATGTAATGGTCAGGTAGAAGATCATAAAAAAATTCTCAATATAATTTTAAAAAACTATCCAAGAAAATCATACTAATTGGCACCTTCATCTATATCTTGCACTTTGGGCTTATGTACTATTATACATACTACCACTGGAGCAACACCATTCTCACTTGTAGATGGTATATAATCAATATTACCTTTATAATTTGAATTCTCATGTTTGTGTAGATCTCTTCTTGATATAATTCTTGATGAATAATTACATAAAGATTATATTCATTCTTTAGAATTTTTTGATGAACACCGTATGACTGCTTTACAACATAACTAGCATTATAAAGCTCCTTAATGTAATGGTCGAGCAGAGGATCATAAAAAAATTCTCAATATAATTTAAAAAAACTATCCAAGAAAATCATACCATCCTTAATATAATGGTCAAGCAGATGATCATAAAAAAATTCTTAATATAATTTAAAAAAACTATCCAAGAAAATCATACTAATTGGCACCTTCATCTATATCTTGCACATTGGGCTTATGTACTATTATACATACTACCACTGGAGCAACACCAATCTCACTTTTAGATGGCATATAATCAATATTACCTTTAGAATTTAAATTCTCATGTTTGTGTAGATCTCTTCTTGATATAATTCTTGATGAAGAATTACACAAAGCTTATATTCATTCTTTAGAATTTTTTGATGAACATCGTATGATTGCTTTACAACATAACTAGCATTATAAAGCTCCCATGGTTAAATAACATAATAATATAAGTTCAAAGTATGAATGATTAATGTTGGTGATTTAGTCCTCAAATTAGAATATACACATGACAAAGAAGGAAAATATGCCCAAAAATGGTGGGGGCCTTAGTAAAATATAATCTTGGTCCTCATACTTATCATGTAAAAACTAATTAAGGACATGGTTTTAAAGAGCCCACCAATATGAAATTTTTAAATAAATAATTTGCTTAAATATCTCCTTTATTTTTATAATTATATATATACTATAAATACTAACATTTTTTGTATAACTTCTCTAATGATCTCTCATTTTCAGTAGTATATTCCATACACAAACCTTACTCCCCTTCTTTAGTCTTTTAGTTTCTATTTACTTTAATTTAATTCATAATTTTCATCATAATACCATGGATATGACTGAATATTCCTCATATGTCTCTTTTATTTCAAACATCCATTTTTACCTTTTCCTCTTTGATCATAAGTTTGTTATTTTTTTATGTTCATTTTATTATTTCTTTTGTGAGTTATAGTATAAGACCATAGATAGGACCAAACATTCCTCAAAAATACCATTTTCATATTTTGCACCTACTTAGGTTTATGTTTAATGAGTTGCACTGTAAAACTATGGATATGACCAAGCTTTCCTAATAAAATCTATATATTCTTTCAAATTAATTTTTTTTTCAAAACTGAGTGTTTTTTCTAGAATTTAAAGAGATGGTTAAAATTTTATTATTTCATATTCTCAACCTCTATTTTTATTTCTTTTGTGGTTAAAAATTTCACAATAAACTATTTTAGTGTGTTTCCCTACACTTACATAAAGTATTATGATACATAATCATCCTTACTTGTCATTATATCCCTTTCACATTGTCACATTTTTTATGATTTGAGTAAATTGAAATTGTTTCATGTTCATTTCCCCTTGTCTTCTTTAACTTCATAACACTTTGTATAAAACAAGGTCCAGGTCAAGATAACAATTTTATTTAACATGAATAAATAAGATTCTTAGACACCATGCTCTCGAAGTCCTCTTTCATAGCTACTGAGTTTAAGTTTTTTAATGATAGTCATCTTTAGCACCCATGTTCAGTTCTCAGAATCAATATAGAGTAGGAATACAAAAAATTATAATTTTTTAAAAAACCAAATCATTTATAAAAGGAAATGATTAAAAGGCAGAATAAAAGTCAAAAAGTCAAAAGCATAAAAAAAGACATGATTTATATCATATATCCTATTATTAATCAAAGTTAAAACCCCACATTTATCCTTATAATAGATCCAAGGTCCATTGGGGTGTGGTAGGCTAGTAGATTGGGATAGATGAATTAAAAATTATCTATAGAGATTCTTATTTTTTCATGCAAGTACCCAATCTTCATAGTAGACCAACAGATCTATAATGAGTCCCGAGGAATGGGGAACACATTGTGGGAAGGTATGTCCATTTTAATCTTCATGCATATAGCCTTTATAGGATGATATGAATACTTAATTATATAAAATAATATTTATATGGTTACAACAAGTTATTTAGAGTCTTTAATGTTAAAAGTCCTATTTTTTTGAAAAACTTAATTTCAGTGTCTTGACTTCAATAAAGAGTTTCTCTACCTTGATTTTGCCTACATCTACCCCACCACCCATTTCATTCTCCCCTTGATAGGGAGGTTCAATTATAAATCTATTTCCTCACTTTATATTCCCTCTTCTTCACGTCTTAAAACATGCTAACATTCATTTTTTTTGGTTTTATCTATTTTTAGAAAAAAAAAACATGCTTGAGTGATTATGGATTATTTCTTTACACCATTATTTTACATTTATAGAATTTTCTTGGTTTCATTTAAAATTTTAAAAATCACTTATCATCATGTTTGCAGACAACTGCATCCATTTTTATATTTTGTATTTCATCCATTTTTATATTTTGTATTTTTTCCATTATTAAGCTAATTTTGGACTGTTACTTTTCACTCACCAATGTTATTTTTACTTCATGTAATTTTTCCATTGATGACTGAGTTTGGATTATTACTTCTCACTCATAAATAATTCCTTAGTTTATGTTTCTTTTCTAGCTTTGTCTAAATTTTGATTGAATACTCCTTTAGACATACATGTTAGACTTATCCTATTACTTTTAAATGTCCTTGGTTTGACTAGTTTGTCACTTTTCTTTCCTCAAGAACACATTTTGTTTGAGTTTTTGGGTCATTTAGTAACCTTAAATTTTTGGTTCCCTGATTTACTCTAAATTTGGCTTGGTCATATTGGTTCTAACTTAGAAATTATTACCCTGTCTTACCAAATTTCCAAGTAGTGATGCCTACACACTTAGGATATTTTAACTGCCCTAACTTTGCTTATTTTTTATCTTTAGTTTTATATCCTTAGGGTTTTTCCAAAGTAGTCCATGTGCTTTCCACAATCAAAATAAAAAATACAATAGACAAACATTTGGTGATAAAGGTAATTCAAGGTACATATATCTTGTTTAATTTATTTATTTCCTTATTTTGTCACTTTCATTTATGTTTATACTATAATTTATTTATCTCAAAATTGTTTATTGTTATGTTCTTTTTTTGAAGCACCATTCCATGTTATAAGTGCATGACATGTGATGAGCTTTGAGTGGGGCATATGTATACACATAATATTTTTAAACTTTATCAATTATTAATATTTTCTCTCTTGTAAGAACCTATCATGTCTCAATCTCTCTTAGTGCATGACTTAAAGGGTACACTAGGAAAGGGGTTGGTAGACATTTGGTGCTTCATAAGATTGTTGTTCTCTATAACACCACTTAAAACTAATACAAATCCACCCTATATGTTTCTGTAAGATTTAAAACCTCTCTCACATTATTATCTAAGAAACTGACCACCTCAAATATCCCCTATCTAAATTAAAACCCATTTTTACCATTTTTTGAACACATTTAATTATGTCAACCTTGTTCTTGAAAAAGTGCACTTTATAAGATTGAGTTGACCAAGGCTGATTTAGTCCAGGACCTAATGACTCTATCTCTCAACCTAATAAGGTTGACCAAGTTGACTAAATTGGATTAATTTTTGAAATGACTTAGGGTCAAATAAAGCTATATATACCCCTCTTTTACTTCATTTATAATAGAGATAATCATCATTTTCACTTATTTAGGATCTACATTTCTACCATTCTACTTGAGGAGTCAATTCCTAAGGTTTCATGCTTCTTGAAGGATAATATTTGTCTTAGTAAATCTTGATATTCATTAGGAGGTCCTTATCTAGACTTTATTACACTATCCATCATTATATTCTTTAATTATACACAATAACCTCTTGTAAAGAACCATTGGCCAAAGGAGAGGTTGAGTCTTGATGGGTTCATCTTCAAGGTAATTATTCCTAAAATTTATTCTTATATTTTAGTAGATAGATTTTCATAAATAATGGGTAATGAATGTACTGTCTCTCCTTTTATATGATTACCTCTACATTGACTTAGTAGAGTTTTAATTTGCATGCTTATCATTTATGTTTATCCCCTATTTGTACCACAAAATTTAGTGAGAACTAGATTAGGTTTTAATTATTAGACATAGCTAGGGTTATTATGTTGTGTTTATTGAATATAGGCTTTATAATATAGGTTATTATATGATAAGAGATCCCTTAGGTAGGTTTAGCAGATCCATATTAGTTGTGTCCCCAATTATCTAAGTATTACAAGTGATAAATTTAGCTAATTAATCTTCTATGAGTTGGGATTGATTTATAGATCATCTTCACTTTCAATTACATATATATCCATAGTCTAATAAAAATATTATATATTGGTATGTATACATTACCTAACTAAATGGGTGGAAGTGAAAGTTTTAACACATGAAAGAGATGAGAAAGTTGAATAAATTTATCTATGAAGAGATATTCATAAGATACAAATTTATAAAAGAGAGAGAGTAATATATAAAATACCAAAATTCAAATTTGATTTTATTTCAACCCTTTTTTGAGTGTATGAAATTAGGCACATAATTTCTAATTTGTATCATCCTTAGTATAATGTCCAAGTGAAGTTCACAAATAAAAAATTAAAAAATATTCCTAAAAAAATAATAGTTATGCTTCACCAGGATTGGGAAGAATGTCTTCCCAAAGTTGCATGGGAATACATAACAACATCGAAGACCAAAATAGGGTTTACACCATATGAGCTTGTCTATGGATAAAAATATATTCCCCCAACAAAGTTTGAGCTCAAAAATATGAGTATTACCCTAAAACATGGCCTATATTTGTTTGAAGAATGTAAGAGGAGAAAAATGTAATTTATTTCCTTAGATGAACTCTATAATGAATCATTTTAGCATACATAAATGGTTTATAAACAAGGATTCAGATTGCACAATACTAGACTCATTAAGACAAATGAATTTCAACCAAGAGATTAGGCCTTACTATATGGCTCCAATTATAAAGATCACAAAGGGAATATAAGCATAAGATGGATTCATAATTATGAGATAGATAATGTGTTATAATATGGATCATTAAGACAAAAATAATTTAACCTATAATATTATCTTTGTTAGTCAATACTCATCACCTAAAATTGTACAATAAACTAATTTTAAAGGATGACTTCATATAGAAGATCATCAAATAAGAAATACTTGACATGGATATAGATTTGTATAAGATATTAGATGAACACATTTACTTCTAAATATAAATCCTTATATGACCATTTTCAAGTATTAAATGGGCATTACAACTCACACTTCATTTCTTTAGATAAAGTGTATGCATCATCATAACCTTATCTAACTTATTAGGTGTTTGGATAACCAAGGGATGAATAAATGTTTTGACTATAAAACTAGTTTATTAATCAATCAGAGTAAAAAAAAGAGAAAAAAAAGTGTAAAAATGAAACATTCAAGTGTTATTGACTATCTTGGTTATAACACTATTTTATTGACTGGCCAACGACTGAGTCAAAGGCCTTAAGACTAGTCTTTTTGTTAATCAAGGGTTTAAAAAGGAATTTTTTTTTGAATTATTATCTTTAATTATCAACTCATATCACTTTTACAAAGATTCATACAATTTTAACAAATAAGTCTGTAGTTATCTATAGGGTGTAACCTGATGCTACATGTTACATCCTAATTGCTATGAGTTAAGTCTTAGTTTTTACAAGTTAAATTGAATATGTGACATGATTATCTCAGATGATATAATAATTTAAATGCATATTCTAAAATATATGTGTATTATTGCATGAAACATATAGTTTCCATAGGTTATTATAAAGTGTTGTATGTTCTCAAAAATATTACTACAAAATTCACTTACAACTCAATGCACTCCCCTAACCAGCTCCTTATTACCACAAAACATATACATAACTTGGTAGATCTAAAATTACCTAAAAGAATATCACCATGAATCAATCCATGTATCATTAAAGGTCAAGCATAATTATCACTAGTAGGTGATTGACATCAAAATCATAGTACTCTCCAAAGATTTACCTCCAACTAGTTTTTCTCAAGCATGCTTACTATCCACCTACTACATGAAGGTATAATCATTACACATGAAGGTGTAAGTCTTGATATAGGACGTTAATAATTGTTGATATAAAGAGTGGAATTCACATGACCCTAAATACTTAGAATTTAACATGACCAATCCATTGAATTCAACACTCTCACTTTTCATTTCAGACAATAAAGAATTCTTCATTACAAACTACATAACTACTTAATAAGTTATAGATAATGTGTCATGACCCTAGGTATTTGAAACTTGGTACTCTTTGATAGTACTATTCTATGAATCAATTGATGACTATTTCATGGTTATTTAATTGATTTTAATACTTTGATTCAATAGCTTATACATTGTGATATACTGTTGAGGTTTATGATGCAATTCAGCTAAATGATTTGGGGATTAGTTGTCTATTTTGATGAATTTTTATTTAATCAAATATAATACTTAGTGTATTTATTATTATTATCTTGCCTAGATAATATTGATGGTTTAATTTGTGATTGTATGGATAGGTACAATGAGATAGGTTGCTTATGGATCTTGGTAGCTTAATAAGATGGCGAATTAGAAACAAGTTGCATAAAATTTAAAATAATTATAAGCTTTTCTTTATTATTGTGTTATTTTATAATTCTCATATGGTTTCTCATTGGCATGATTTTTTCTTGGTGATGTTTATGAGACATTCACCTTAGTCCTAAATGTTCAAGTTATGTTGTTTTTAATTTTGTGTTAAGTGTTACTATTATAATTGGTTCTTATCTTGAATTGTCTTGAGACCCTTAAGTTTCAAGCATTGTTTGATCTCCCTTATTTATTCCACTACTTATTTGACTTTATCTTAGTTTTTACATTCATGAGTTACATTCTTAATTTATAAGGATTTATTGATTTCATCATTGGTGGCATAATTTCATGATAAAGTCTTAATCAAAACCTTACTATATCTAGGAAAGAGGAAAGGGGGACATGAGCCACATGGAGCTTGAATTACTTGGTTTTGTTTTATTGTGTCATAAACTTTGGCCAATGGCACTAACTATGTTTTTGAGGACTTTGGGGTCAAGAAACTTATGTTGGTCATATCACTCTTTTTGTCATTTGATGCCATTTTGAAACCCTAGTTTTGAGGGGGAAACTTAGCTAAAATTTTCTTATGGATAATAAATAGAGCTAGGATTTATTCATTGATGTATTTTGGCTCTATTTACAATTGTGGCTCTATTTACCATCCATAAGAAATAACAAAATATAATAATGACTTGGTCATTATTGTATTTTGTTATTTGGTATAATCATTACCTAAGCCTATCAATTGAAGGCCATAAAATTTTAATCTATTTTACAATCATTTTATTGATAAAATTTTAAAATGAGTGATGAGGTGGGTTGACATAAAACCTTATTTATTCAATCATTATTTAATGATTTCAAGTTAGGGTCAAATACGTGACTATTGACCATTTTAGTTCTATTTTGTTTATAAAACTTGTGTGACTGTATTTTGGGATACTAATTTTTTATTTATATGATATATGAAAGATGTTGGAAAGTATTCAAAAGTCATATGCTTGTTACATGGTTAATTTAACTCAAAGTTTGGATTACTCTTATTTTGCAATATTGAGAGTTAAGATTTTTCTAACTATTATTTATAAATATTTGATTTTATTATTATATAGTATAATTTTGTTGAGGTTTGATCCTTTTATTTATCATCATTTTATGATACTAAATAATTATGTTCTTATTCTATATTGGCAATTTTAGTGTACTAGTAGATAATTTAAAAGTTGTTAGCTAGGGAATGTGTACACGAACTGCTCAAATTTATGAACGTGCCACATGGACAAGGACCATGGTTTATTTTTGATTAGATGTTTTTCTATAATATTTTTATGATGATATTATATTTTAAGATGGGATCATGTACATGGAAACTTTATAAAAATAATACAGGTTACCATACCTAGACACCAGGTATAGACATTGTGGTTATAAAAATATAGTTTTTAGGATTATATATTCCTAAACATTGTATTAAAATATGTTGGATAATGTTGGGTAATATTTTATGAAGGAATTTTGAGTAAATTTTCCTATAAATGCATGAAGGAATGTATGTAGACCTGGAAAATCTGAAATGAATGTGCAATGAGTGCATAATAATATAAGAATTATAAATAAGAATTTGTGATTGGTGATTAATATGATGGATCTATGTTTCCTATTTGAGTTATATATTTTTTATATCTATATGTGTTACAATATTAATTCTAATGAAAAGAGATCTATCTTCGATGTAATACAATTTGATTATTATAAAATGGGATGTTATTTCATAATATTAATAGGTAATGATAATATTCCTTAGGAGATATTGGAAACTTAATTCCAATAGTTATAATTATTGTTATGTTAATTTATTACTAAAAGGTATTTTCTTTGTAAGTTGACAAGTGTGTATTCACACCTGAGTACTGCCATTAATTATCTAAGTAGACATTCATCAAATTACATATGACTATGTTAAACCTATATGATCCTAGTATAGAATTGAATACCTTACAATGATTTATCATTTACCAAAAGATATTCATTTAAATATCAAGAGTTATCCCTTTAATTAACATGTTCTAGTGAACCCAAGAACCTCTACTAATAATGGTGCAGTGAACATGGAACTCATTGTTGAGAGTTATCATTGATGTCATGTGTTTATGTATTATCATTGATGTAAATAAATATCAATAAGGAAATAATTATCTTTGGTGTAATATGCATGAGATCATTGATCTTAAAGGAAGTTTTAGGTCAAATGTTGGTTCACAAGAAGGTGACTATGGTCGTTGGTAGGAGGTTGTTTGTTTTAGTTTGCTAGTATGGCTTTGAGTGATTAAATGAAGTGTCTTGTGAAGCATAGTGAGGTATGATGAAATTATTAAATACAATTATGTAGATATTATTGAGAAATTTTAATTTTCATGTCTTTGGTGAAGATCATTAGATCTTCATGAGTTTATAAAGAGAGATTGCCTTAATGTCTTGTGTGTTCAAAAAGGCTAGCTCAGTTTTAGGTAGTGACCTATATGATTTTTCAAATGAAAATAATGGGAGATGTTGTGGATCTTATTTTATATGTCTAGAGGTGAGTAGTGAGCTATAGAAGGTGTCTTAAAGATCTCAAAGTGGTATAGTGCCTAGTAGGTCAGTGTGATGGACTAGTCTTTGAGCATGAATATGGGTTGTAAAGGCATGATGGTAGTGATATAGATGTGTATAATATTGAAATTGTGAAATTTAGTTTTATAACATGTGATAGGGATGTTTATTTAGTCACATGACTCTCAGAGTGAGCCAAATGGGTATGTTTTTCTTTAGTGGTCTTCTCATGGACCTAGTCTTAAGAACCTAGGTGGCAGAATGAGGTATCATGATTAGGTTTGGAGAGTTTGGAGCTTATGTGAGAATGGATTAAGGTTTAAAATTATGTTTAAAGTATTTTATTCCATTTTTACATATAGAATTGAAGGATAGAACATGAAAATGAGTTTAAAGTTCTCTTGTATGTGCAAAATGAAGAGATAAAAACTCAAGAAGGATTTTGTCATGATTATTAGCATGTGTAATTATTACATGGGAATTTTATATCGTAGAGATATATGGAAAAGGGTGATATAAATTATTTATAATCATTATGAGTTGGTTTCAGGGGTAGAACTATATGAATAAATGTTAGGAATGGAAACTAGTCAAAAACCCTCCTAAAACCCTCATAGTGACTCAATATGGAAGATATTGTTAGAATTAGCTCATAATGGATTATATGACATATTTTTATGATTGGATCATGTATATTAATCTCCAATTTTTCTCTATATGGAATTATTTTGTGAAAAGAGTGTGTGGAAGTTATAGAAAAACCCATTTTTTTAGAAATTTTGTATAGTAGGTAAGGTTGACTGAGTCAAAGTTGCACAATAGATGAAGGTATAATATTTTGAATTATAATTAATTCACAGGGTGGTTTATTATAAATTTATAGATATTATTACTATTAAAATGGTCATACAAGTTGACCTATCGCTAAAAGTCTGAAAGTGAAGACAATGAGAAAAAACCAAGTAGAAATGGGAACGACATTAGGGAAATGTCATCATGGATTAATAATTGATCCAATTACATGAGGTTTTTTTAAAGACATATAAAATATGTACATATTTTTTATAGGTTTTGTAGGTCATTAAATTTTTTGAAAATGTTGTTCACAAGATGATTTGTCTAGTGAAGATGAGATAGTGAAGGTGCAAGTTTTGAAAATTGGTAAATATATTCAATATTTACCTTTATACCTATATATATTTGTGTTTTTATATGTTATAAATATATTAAATGATAATATTCATGAATTATTACTTATTTATTGTGTCTACACTGGCGTTAGAATTCAAGATCATCTAACTAGTTCACAAGGCAGAATGGTAGTTCTGAGTAAGTGAGAGTGATTATTTGGAGGATATATACACTTAGATGATGAATATAATGAATATTATGTTTTTTATAGGACCTGAAATACATATTAATTATTTATTTAAGGTTGAGAGTCAGTTTAATAAGTTAAAATATGGAAGCCAAAATGGCTTTCTAGCTGTGTAAGAAATGTGAAAGAGAAGCTTAACAAATTAGTCTGCAAGACCAATAGTTAAAACTAGAGATTATGATCTATCTATTTTAGTATTATATATAGATAAAATAATAAATTTTAAATATAATGATATGTTTTTTAATTGTCCTTATAGGGGCTGAAAATAAAATTCATTAGGACTATGTTTTTATGGTCTTTTGTAGTTGTTTGTGTGTTAGTGAGATTAATGTTACTATGTCATTATGACTAGTTTGGAAGTGTGAAAATAATATGGTGATGTATTAAATATTATATGGTATCTTATAAATTAATCTATATTATTTTAAATTTCTTGTACAGATGTTGGTGGTCAAAGATTCTTGACTGTGTTTTGGGGCTTTCTAGTAGATCAAAGTGAGCCTTTTGATGAGATGTTACTGAGTATTTGGAGAATGAGTGATGGAGTATAATGAGATTTATGATAATAATAAGGTCATGAAGTTTCCAGAAATATTTTTATTGTGTCTATAATGTGTTTCTACAGGTGTTTTGAGCTTCGTCTTTGAAGAAAATGTTTTTACGGTAATTAGGCCTAATAGGTCTTTAAGGCCTAATAGAGCTCTCATGAAGTAAACAAATGATTTGTGACTTATTTAGAATGGAGGATGTTATTTTAGGTTTTCATATAAGTTTTTAAAAGTATTTTGTTCTTTTTTGAGGGTCATATGGGCCATATTGGTTCAAGTTGTTCCATGGACAGGATAGATCTAATGCATTTAGTTTTTAAGTAGGCCTAAAAGAAGAAAGAGGTCTAAGTGAGTTCGGCCAACATAATGGTGATATTATTTTGATTTATTATTGTGTTTAACATGTATTAGTTCATGTTTTATGTCTGAACCTAATGTATTAGTGACTTGGCTGACCAAGAAAGGATGTGAACAAGTGATGTGTATTTATACAAGGCCTAATTGGGATAATTGTGTGTGAAGAAGAGAAGCGACCCAATGAGTGAATAAAAGGGTGGAGTGTGAAGGATAATAAGGTATTTAAGACCAAAAGAAGATGAGAGATAGGATATTATGAACATATAACATATTGTCTGAATGTGGATGTCAAGGTTAGCTAATTTAAAAAGCCTAATAAGATGCATGATTGAATAAAGAAGCCTAGAGGCTATTTTGAGAGCGGTAGAAGGTTGAGAAGAGATGAATGATTTGATTTTATTTTGATATAATATAATATATACATAATATATATTTTAATAATGTATTATAGTGAGTGGAAATTAGACATAGAAGATAGGGAGATAAAGAAGAGGTCACCATCTGTTGGTTGAGCAACAAGGTGTCTTGAGGTGATCACGTTGATCTTGGATGAGTTGGTGATTTGTCAAGGAGTGAGAGTTTCATTTTAATTTTGAGTTTTTATAATTTTTCTATAAGTGGATGAGTTGGTGTTGATTCACTTAAGGGGTTTTTTTCTCCTTACAATTTAGTGTTTACTAAAGACTACTTGAGTGGGTGCTTGACTAGGTAGGGGTTGGATCTCTTTATGGAGTTGGTTCTTCACTAAATTTGGATCTTGTCATTATATAAATATATTACATTTGTAAATTTCAATGGGTTTTATTCCCCTTGATGTTTTCCCATATATATGATGTGTTTTATGTTGTATGATCATGTGTATTCTTGTTTATGCAATGGTTAATCAATGTCTTTGAATGAATGCATCATGAATGATAAATGAAATTGAATGATTATTTTAAGGGTATTTATTTACACCCCAAAATGTTCTATCATTGGTTGTGTTTCAAAAAAATTGTATTAGAATAGGTCCTTTAGAGAAGGCTTGACAAATTGAAGGTGAGCCTAGAAGCATAAGATGGCTAAGCTTGTGAAGTTGATTTACAAGGTCAATTGTTTATCAGGTCATGGAAGAATAAATATTGGTGGATTCTTGTTGGTCTTGGAATTTTTTTCATGAAAATAAGGTTTTTTCATTAGTCTCAAAGAGATAATTTAAAGACAACTAAGAAGTTTAGTTGTTTGCATGATTTAGGTCATGGTTGAGGTTTACATAAATAACTACATGATGAAACAATGGGAATATAGGTTTAAGTAGTTAATATTATCAAAAGTGTTCTTGAGGTCAACATAGGTATTCTAAGGTTGTATACATGATCAGATAGTATATTATAAGGAAGGTGTTCCTTGGTTTAGGTCTGCACCTAGACCTAGTCCTTGATCTTGCTAGGTCTATTGAAAGATGAATGTTGTTGTAATGTTATAATGAGATTAGATAAGTTTTTTTTAAGGTGTTTACCAGGTTTGATGTCTTGGTATATAACAAAATTATTTTATAAGGAGGTAACATCCAAGTGGCATCAAGATACATAGAGATGTGAGATCGTTAATTGAGAAAAATTGTAAGACCTATTTGGTAGATATGAATTCAGGAAAGGTAGCATGTTGCTCATATGGATGAGAGTGTATTCATCATAAAGTCATATATCAAAGGTGAATAATAGAGTAAGGAGGATTTAACTTAGGTATCTTAAGTGTAATGTGAGATATGGGCATGACTCTTGTGAGCAAAAATTCAAGGATCAGTTCTTTATTGATTATGTAGTCATGATCTAAGGTTTGATGATCTAAGTTAGTTGTACTTCCAATGTCTCTTATATTGTATATAGAGTTTAATAAAGTGTTAGATGGTTTGAGTGATAAGTTTTATTGATAAAGTATCATACATGTAATGTATGATTGATCTATAGTTAATGTTCAAAAAGTAAATATCAGAACAAAGGCTCATGACAGTTGTTGATTAGTCTGTAAGACCAATGCCATTTTTGGTAGAGGTATTTTCCATGACAATCAAGGATAGAGATGATATAAATAACCTATTTGAAAATATGTTTCAATTAAGATGCTATAAATTGACCTAATCCATGATGGCTTGAGAAGCTTAGAGAGAAGTACGTATGGACAAAGGGGGAGTTTTTTAGCTATAAGAGTGGTGAGGTATAAGGATCATTAGACTATGTGTGGATGACCTTGTGAGATTATGTATGATCCTTTATAATTAATGTCAAAGGGGGGAAATATCTCGATGGTCAAAGTTCCCATGGGATAAATTTCTTGATGAAAGTGTTTAGTTTGAGAGAGAAGTACCTTGTTGAGAGTAGTGTATTTTGAGAATGATTAGTTCATTTATGGTTTGTAGTCAATGACAAAGGGGGAGATTATTGAGAGTTATCATTGATGTCATGTGTTTGTGTAATTTCATTGATGTCAAGAAAGATAAGTAAGGTGAGAGTTGTCTTTGGTGTCATATGCCTAGGTCATTAATGTCAAAAGAAGTTTGAGGTCAAGTATTGGTTCACAAGAAAGTGGCTATGGTCATTGGTATGAGGTTGTTTATTTGAGATTTCTAGTATGGCTTTGAGTGATCAAGTGAAGTGTCTTGTGAAGAATGGTGAGGTATGATTAAATGAGTAAATATAGGTATGTAGAGTTTTTTAGGTAGTGTAAGTTTCATGTCTTTGGTGAAGATCATCAGAGCTTCATGAGTTCAAAAAGAGAGATTGTCTTCATGTTATATGTGTTTAAAAAGGTTAGTTCAATCTTGGGTAGTGAACTATATGTTCTAAGGAGACTTGGTCAAAGGATAATGATGGGAAATGTTGTGGATCCTATATTAGATGTCTAGAGGTGATTAGTGAGATAAAAAAGGTGTCTTGAATATCTCAAAGTGGTATGGTTCCTGGTAGGTATGTGTGATGGACTAGTCCTTGAGCATGAATATGGATTTTAAAGACAAGATAATGGTGATATATATGTGTATAATATTTAAATTATGAAATTTAGTGTTATATAATGTGAGAAAGGTGTTTAATTAGTCATATAACTCTTAGAGTGAGCCAAAGGGGTATGTTCCTCTTTAGTGGTCTTCTCATGGACCTATTCTTAAGACCCTAGGTAGTAGAATGAGGTATCAAGATCATGTTTGGAGACTTGTAAGATAATTTGATAATTTATTGAGGTTCAACATGATGTTTCAAGTATGTGTGTATTTTTAGGTCTTGAGTTGAAGGATAAATCATGAAAATGAGTTGAAGGTCTCTTGTATGTACAAAATGAAGATATGAAGACCTAAGAAGGATTTTCTAATGATGATTGGAAAGTATGATTGTTTCATGGGAAGCTAAGATCTTATGGAGAGATGGAAAATGGTGATATAAATGTTTTCCAAGAATTAGGAGGTGATTTTAGGGGTAGAAATATATGAAAAATATTAAGAATGGAAACTAGTCAAAAACCCTCCTAAAATCTTCATATTGACTTGATATGGAATATCTTATTTAATTAGACAATAATTGATCAGATGACCTATTTTTATTATTTATTCATGTAGAGGACTCTCCAATATTTATCTAGGTGGCTTTGGTCCATCATAAGAGTGAGTGGAAGCTATAGAAAAACCTTTATTTCTCAAAAATTTAGTATAGCAGGCATGGTTGACTGAGTCAAAGTTAAAAAATGGATGAAGGTTGAAGATTTTGATTTATAATTCACGAAATTTTTGTTTTATGATCAATTTATATACCTTAAAGAGTGTTAAACTAGTCATACAAGTTGACCTATCACTAAAAAAGTCCAATAGTGAAGATAGTGAGAAAAAAATAGACAGAAGTGGGAATGAGATTAGGGATATGTTTTCATGAGTTAGGAATGGATCAAATTACATGGGGTTATTTTTAAAAACCTATAACACATTTACATATTAGTTATAGGTTTTGGAGATCATTTAAAATATTGGAAATGTTGGAAATGTTGTTCACAAGATTATTTGTCTAGTGAAGATGAGATAGTGAAGGTGTAAGTTTCAGATATTGGTCTATTTATTACATATTTGCCATAAAAACTCTATATATTTATGTTTTGATATGTTATAAATATATATAATTATCATATTTATGTATTATTAATTTTTTATTGTGTCTACATAAGTTTTTCAATGCAAGGTCATCATGACTGATTAACAAGGCAGATTGACAGTTCTTAGTAAGTGAGAGTGAGGAGTTGGAGGATATCTACACTTATTTGATGCATATAATGAATATTATATTGGCTTTTAGGATATGAAATACCTATCCATGATTTATATTAGGTTGAGAGTCAGTTTAAGAAGTTGAAATATGAAAGCCAAAATGGCTTGTCTAGTTATGTAAGAACTATGAAAGAGAAGCTTAACAAATTGGTCTACAAGACTAATAGTTAACACTAGATATCATGATATATATATTGGAATATGTTATATATATCACATATGAAATTTTAATTATCATGAGATTTTTTTGAAGTGTCTTTATGAGGATTGAAGATAACATTCATCATGGTTGTGTTTTTAGGGTCGTTAGTAGTTTTTTATGTGTTAGTGAGATTAATGTTCCTATGTCATTATGACTAGTATGTAAATGTTCCAAGAATGTGGTAATGTCATATAAAGTCAATATGAAGATTTTAGGATGGTTTTTATACATTAATTTTTAATTGAATATATTTTTCATGTGGATGTCAAGTTTAATTGATCTAATAAGCCTAGTAAGAGGCATGATTGAGCAAAGAAGCCTAAAGGCTATTTTGAGAGGGGTAGAAGGTTGGGAAGAGATAAATGAGTTGATTTTATTTTGAGAGACTATAATATATGAATTATATATGTGTTATTTATGTATGATAGTGATTATAATTTAGATAGATAAGATAGATATATGAAGAAGAGGTCAGCAACTGTTGGTTGAGCAACAAGGTGTCTTAAGGTGATCAAGTTAATCTTGGTTGAGTTGGTGCTTTATCAAGAAGCAGTGATAACTGCCTTGAAATTTGGATTTTTTATAAATGTTATTTAATTTTATAATTTTTTTTAGTCACTTAGTGGGTTGGTTTCTACTTGCAAGTTGGTTCTTGCTAAAGCATAGTTGAATGGGTGCTTGACTAGGTAGAGGTTTGAGCTCCTTATGGATTTGGTGCTTCAATAAATTTGGATATTATCCTTATATTAATTTATTAAATTTTCAAGGTTTAGTTGGTTTTGTACCCCTTGAGATTTTCCCACATATATTATGTGTTATGTGCTTCATGTTCTTATGTATGCTTGTTTATGCATTGGTTGATCTATATGTTTGGATGAATGCTTCATGAATGATAAGTGAAATTGAATGATTATTTTAAGGTCACTAATTCAAAACCAACCTATAAATTTGTGTGATTCCAAAAATCACTATTTTATGATAATATAAGGTGGTTTCCTAGTTAAAGAGACATGGAACACTGGCTAGATCAAAAAATCATTGAGTTTTCATAGGAGGAATCCCAAATAATTGGGTGTTCTGAATAATAGATTATATAGAAATATATTTACAGTGAAATTTATGATATATATATGATGAAACCAACATATATTTATATTTAATTGGTTGGTTCATCTATAAAACCATTATTTTAGATCTCGTGCAATCTCTGAAATTACATGGTTTAAGAAGAAGATCGAATAACTTTGGCCCTTAGACACTAGATGGACCCATATGATAGATCATTGGTTGGAATAGACCATTAATGGTTATATCATAGAGTTTTAATTATAAGGCTACATATTAATTTAAGTGTCAAATGATTTATTTATTATAGGGATAGAAGGAAAATTCTTATAGCAAATTCCTATGCTCATTAAGATGTTGGGTATGGGAAAAGTGATGGTGCCTTTTCCATTCCATATGGAGTAGTCATTTTAGATTCTATGGGGGTGTGTGATATAAGGGATAACGAATAATATATGAAAATGTAGATCTTCAACCTAAGTCTAACATGGAAAAACTAGAGGAAAAGGACTAGAATAAGAATCTAGAGTTAGAAAGAGAGTTACAATAATAGAGGAGATGGGATAAATCAAGTGGATTTTAGGAAGCTAAAAATTAGAGAAGTATTATTATTGATGATTTGGATGAAATTAGATGATAAGGAGAAGTGAATTATGAAGAGAAATAGAGTGAGGATCTCAGGCAAAGTAAGGATAAAATGTGAGGAAGTGATGATGATTTAGCATAGACAAAAGAAGAAGGTATTAGTATAGAAGTAGATCAAATGGTTAAAATCTTGTAATTTCCAACAATGCTATTCTAGAGAGAAAATTAAGGATTGCCCTATAGTTTTAGACATAGTATAAGTTCAATTTTTGAGAGAAATATCTTTGGAGATAAGGATCATTTCCCAAGGGAACACATATCCCCCAAGCCCAATTTTTTTCAAAATCATAGTAATTCCTACATAGCTTTAGATGATGACACTTGGCAAGGACCAATTTTAGAAGAATTTCAAAAGAAAACCCTAGAATTAAAAAATACCACATATCATGAAGTTACCTAGAGTTTCTTGGCCTAATAGAAGAATAATAAAAAAAATTGATATCAGTAGAGACAGACCCCTTAATTCTTGCTCAAGATAATGATTTCATTACACAAATTCAAATTTTAAAAGAAGAGGAAAGAGATGATAGATATATATCTATGATAACCACATCCATATAACTAGAGGAGACATCGTAACTGCCACCAAACCAAGAGGTAACCCAAATCCCATATAAGTCCCTGAAACCAAAACCATTCCAAATGCCAAATTTAACAAAATCAAATGTGATCCCTAAAAGAAACCCTACTATGTAAATTAAATTGGGGGCACTAACCCACCTAGCTCCATATGATACTCAGAACAATACCTACTCACATGCACTATGAAATGGAAAGCTAAAGTAATCATTGATGAAGTGGTGATGAAGTGCAATTTGATTAGAGCATTGAATGGTAGAGCATTCAAATTTATATTTTGTAAAGTTTTCAACCAAGAGACATTACAATAAAGTCAAAACCATGATGATCATAAAATTTAATGTCCATAAATGCTCTAGTTAGATCATATAAGATCTCAAAAAATTAAGGAAAGGAGCCAAAGAGATGATATTTGAATAAGATAGTATATTTTTAGATGTAATGAGTAAAGTAAAGTTTGTTATAAAAGACAAAGACAAGGATGATTGGTTCATATATGGACTATGACCAAGGATAAGGTTTGATATTACATAAACCTAATTCACTAATAATACAAAATCTAGAACAGCTGCAATCCAGGTAGATTAGATTGAATATTATGAAGGATATTCAACTCCTAGTTTATAGATATAAAACACCTTACAACTCATCATAAAAATATTAGAATAAAAATAAGAAGTATCTTAGAGACCTAGGTTAGATCTTTGGTATATGGATTATGACAAAGAAGGGTACTATAGGAATGAGTGACCTATAATAACAACTGAGTTATGTGATATATGTCACATAGTAAGATATATGACATCTCAATGTCATCTATTTCAACAATATGTAAGGAACCCATTGATGCTGTACTAAAACTTATACAAAGACCATAATGATGATGATAATAAATGTAGAGTGCTACAAGAAATGATAGAATATATTACCAAAAAGTCTTTGCATTGGCTACACAAAAATAAAATATGATAACATAGGATATCATCACACCTAAAGTAAACAAGCCTAACACTAACCCTATTTCTTCACCTTGGGCATTGATAATACCAACCTATCAACCTATGGACATACCTAGATGGATTCTACCTATTCATAATTGGATATCCCCTACATAGAATTGGAATTCATGGAGTCCTATGATTCTATAACTAACATAGCCTAACTAGGCACCATAACCAACCTAGGCCCAATATGGTGGATATGGGGGCACCCAACAAATGCAAGGGTGGAATACATAAAATAATTATATGAAATATGAACCACAATAGTTTGGTAGTTAGGGTTTCTGAATGAATAGAGGAGGATACCATGGAGGAACTAGGAGAGGGTATTAAGAAGGATAATAAGGAGGTAGAAGAAATGGATCATGACCTCCAATTCAATGTTATTTGTGTGGCTAGTTCAACCATATATAAATTAATTTCCTTATGAATCTACAAATTTAATCCTACTATGCCTATTGTAGAGTTTATGAATAACATTAAATAGAGGATTGCTTAGTGTTATAAAAATAGAGAGAGAATAAGGCTCTAAGAAATGTAAATATGGTAATTTTAGAGCCCCAAGAGGATGCATTGTTATAAACCATCAATCATCATCAACATGAATATTGGGGATTACCCCCTTTATAATTTCCAAAGGATGACATGATAAAGAAATCAAATATAGAAAAATATATAGAACTAGTCATGAATAAAGTGTTAATGCGTGAAGCAGTGTAGATTATGCAAATAATTTAGCAATAAGAGACCACTAAAGATGATGTTGCAACCAAATATTGAAAAATGTATGGGAAAATAGTGCACATCATATGAAAATATGGTTTTAATACTGACTTGATGAACTTGATGAAGCTCGTTAGTATTCTACAGAATGAGGACATCTCACAAAACATCACCAATTTACTCCATAATCTATTAAAATATGCATAAAAGGTCCAACAACAAATAGATCAGATGATATGGTATGTAAAAACAAAAAACTATGGGATGTTAATTCAAGAATATAAATTTAAATATTAGGGTATGAGGCACCCCATGCAATTTTTGATTTTGGAAACATTGTTAATATGATCCCTTGGTTAACATGGGTCACTATTGGCTGACCTACGTTAAGTTATATATTGATTACATTGAGTCTTTTAGATTATGGGTACATTAAACCAATTATTGAATTTTAAGACTTGGAAATCAAATTCATAAAACTGAGCCTACATGGTGAATTTGAATTCATAGATATGAACATGGATGAGACAGCCTATCTTGTGCTAATTAGCAAAAAGTGGGCCTATGATGGTAAGATGACCATAAATAAAGTAAGGAACTAGTTGGAAGCTCACAAAGGAGATGATATTATAGTGATCCATTTAAATAGGTATGGATAAAATTCATATTATATCCCTAAATAACTAGACTCTCCCTATGTCTGTGGTGAGATTAGTAGGATGAAGGTGAACACTGAAGACAAATGATAGGTCCTGTGGTCCACTGAATGTGACTTCCTATATAATCACGCAAGCCTCCCAAAGTTAAGATTAAATTTAAAGTTACCTCTCAATCCTATTCTACCACATGTGGGATTCCATAATTAGTGGTAGATGATGTTTGATCCATGTCCATAAGGTCACTGACTCAGTTAGATATAGATTTTATATATCAAGCTAGTCGAACAGATCAATATTACATAGAACCAATAAGAAAAGGAATTATACCATAAGATATGGGTTTTTTGGTAAGTGGAGATTCTAAAAATAACATTATTAATTGGATGGAGGGTTAACATGAGGTACAACTTCTACACATGGTCTTTGTAATAAAATGCCAACTACCACATGAATCTGCTATCAAGGATGTTGGCCACTTTATTCTTCAATTATAATAATATGTTCTTGATATCAATCATAGAGTTAATGCTCTCACATATTAATTAAAATGGACTGATGTGAATTGGTGGTGTGTACATGATAAAGCATAAATGCAATGGGATAAATCCTTTAAATTCATTCTAGTGTAGTTCTAGTTACCAGAGGGAGTCAAAAAGGACTGGCTAATATTTCATAAATTTGATTACCCTGAGCTTCATATTTTTTGGTGTGTTGAGGTTTAGAATGTGGAGGCTATCACCAAAAATTATTTGGTACATATATTCCTCTATACTCTAGGTACCCTTCCTAATGCTTGGTACATACACTATAAGCATAAAAAGGAGACAAGAGATTGGGCAACAGTTCAAGGTGATTTCATGTAGACCTTTTTTTTTTGAAGATGATAACCCTCTGACACATAAGGCATTAGAGAAGCTAAAGGTATTTCTATGCCATGGGAGGATTGATGACTTAGATGGAATAACTAATTCCTCATCCTCATGTGATGTAACCTTTGATTTGAATAAACCTATGTAGGCCTATAAATTAGAGAAAGACAAGGAAAATATCTTTATTAAACCATGTCATAGAATAAAATATGAATATGAGTGGAAAAAAATTCATCTGAGGAAGATGATCTAGCCCTCAAAAATTATTTCAACCAGAACAAGAAGTGAGACATTTCCAATTCAATTCATAGAATCATCTAAAGAATAAATGTTGAGGGATATTAACATCCCAAAATAATAATATGAATGGATATTACATGATTCCATTCCTATGTAAGAACATAATATTTACTTTGTACCCTTGAAAGAGCACATTGAGAACATTAGAACTGAGGCCATTCTTAAATTGACACATATTAGTGATTAATAGTCATAGGAAGACATAGCTGAAGTACTGAAGGAGTGTGCATGACCGATTAAGAAAAGGCCATAATATTTGATCCCAAACATGAAGTTGAAGGTCAAGGTTGAATTGGACCACATGTAGGAGGCTGACATTATATTTCCTATGGATAAATATAACTGGGTGAGCCCTATGGTGGTCCAATAAAAGAAGACCAATGATATCAAAGTTTACAGAAATATTCATCTTTTAAAAGAGGCTTGCATTAGTGACCCTTTACCTATCCCATTTACTAATGAAGTTCTGGAAGTGGTTATAAGCCATGAGGTGTATTCCTTTACTAACAATTTTAATAGGTAACATTAGATTCCAATCATAGAAGAAGATAGAGCCAAGATGACCTTTGCAACAGAATGGTTTTATTTCATAAAAAGGTAATGCCATTTAGATTCAAAAATGCACCTATAGTTTTCTCAAGGGATATTTTGGTTGTGTTTAAGGATTTCATCCATGATTTATTGTAATTCTATTTGTATGATTGGGTAGTCTTTTCATTATTTAAAAACCATTTATCTAAACTAAGACTTATGTTAGAAAGATGCAGAGCATTGGGGATAAAGCTCAAATTTTTAAAATGTTTGTTTTTTACACCCTTTTGGGTTTTGTTAGGAAATTTAGTCTATGACAAAGGTATCTTGTTATATTTATCAAATATTGTAGTAATTATGGGAATTCAACCACCCACAAGTGCAACCAAGGTGAGATCAGTTTTTGGACATACATGCTACTATAAATTTTTTATTAAGGGGTATACTACAATATCTTCCCATTTGGAGAAGTTATTAAGGAAGGATACATAGATCATCTAAAGAGATAAATTCCATGTCAAATTTATTGATTTGAAGAAGATATTAGTAACTGCACCAATATTGATTTTCCTAGATTGGATAAATTCCTTCCATGTACATGTGGATGTTTCAGGAATTGTAGTTGGCATATGTTGGAATAGCCAAGAGAAGATGGGCTAAATCACCCCATTCATTTTATTATTCATAATTTTTCTATATCTAAAAATAATTACACTACTACTAAATGTGAATCCCTTGCAATAATATTCACACTACAAAAATTTCACCATTACCTATTAGCTACACCATTTGAGTTGTTCATCCATCATTAAGCTCTTCACTACCTGGAGAACAAACCATTGTTGGGAGGTGATATATCTTGATGGTTAATGTTTTTCCAAGAGTTTTATTTATAGATTAATGTCAAACTTGGTTGAGATAATGTGGGACTAGATCACTTGATTCAACTACAAAATGGTGAAGAACCAAAAGAAATTGCTTATGAATCCCTTGATGCACACTTATTTTATGCATCTAAAATTCTTGGAAAACTAGAGGAGATGCATAATTTATGTAATAGGGGACATTTATAGAACACTACATATAATTAGATAAGAATTAGTTGATTACTAAGGCCCTTCCTTTTAGTATCATTCGAGGATTCTTATACTATTTAGGTAAAGATGAAGTAGTGCATAGAGTATCACTCAAGCATGAATAACCTTAAGTACTTGAAGAAGTAAATCAAGTCATCATTAGAGGTCACTTCACTCAAGATGTTATTACAAGATTTTTTTTTCAAAGTGTCCTATGGTGGCCTTATTTATTTCAGTATGCACACTAAATCACACATCAGTGTGATGACTATCAAAGGATGGGAAAACTAAACCAGTGGGATGAAATACCACTCCAACCAATGCTTGTGTAACAACCCTTTGAAAAAATGGGGATTTATTTTATCAGTCCTATAAATCCACCCAAAAATTCAATCATGCACACTATATAATCATTATGACCAACTACTGTACCAAGTGGGTCGAAGCTATTGTGATAAATAGATACAGTGAAAATGATACCACAATGTTATTATATGAAAAAAGAATCATCTAGTTTGTGTGTTCAACCAAGTTGGTAAGATATATAGGTACACACTTTTAAAATAAAAACATAAACATACTATAAAATTCCTCATATTGTACCATAAAATTATAGCTTAGCACCCTCTGGTGAATTTTCAAGTAGAGGCTACAAATAAAGTATTAGATAAGATGTTTACAAAAGTGTGTGATGTTCAACGAGATGACTGGGAGGATAAAATTCATACACTCTTATGGGTATATCAAATTCATTACAAATGTACCTCAAGTTTTACCCCCTTTCAATTGGTTTATGGTCTAGACCTAGTAATTCCCTTAGAGTATGTTATACCTATCTTAAGAATCATAATTATGATGTGTATAGGAGATCAAGACTCTTTGATGAGTATGTTATTGGAACTAAATAGAATGGATGAAGATCAATGTAGATTAGCCTAGACATAAAAGGTAAATAAATGTAGATAAAAAACTTAGAATGATAAGAAGATAAGCACTAAATAATTTTAGATATATCAACTTGTCCTACTGTATGATATCCAGTTTTAAGCCTTTCAAGGAAAATTGAACATCTACTAGAAGGGGCCATATATTATTCATGAGTTACTAAATATAGTAATGGTGGTCCTAAGGGATTTACAAGGTTCCATTTTTCCTATAAAGGTTAATGGAATGTGGCTCAAACCCTACCGCTAGTAATTTACATGCCTAAGAAAGGATAGGTGCTCAATCACACCAATTTAGTGTAAGATTCATTTTCATTCATGATGTACAATTTGAGTTTGGTTTTTATTATGTTGTGTGTGTAGTTAATTAGTAAGTGTAAATAAATTATCAAAATCAACCCAAAAGTAGGAGGCACTATTCACGATCAGAAGGAAAAAGTAAACACCAAGGTTAAAATGGGTGGCATTGAAAGAAAATTAAGTTTAGGAAAGATATGTATGATAAGTGATGGTTTTTGATAACCAAACATGTGAGATAATATATATAGATCTAAAATCACCATTCTAGTCCACATCAGGAAAATGAATAATAAATTCAAAGATTTAGTGGGTCACATCATTCCACTAAGCCTTCATAATAAGATGCCACCTTGACAAAATGTGTGTCAGCTCATCAATTTGAATATTTAGTTACCAATGTTTTTCAAAATAGGATCCCAAGATAGATTGGTGAATTTATATCTAAAGGATATAAATGGACATGTGAATACATATATATAGCCCCCCTTTCTAGTTAATTTGTCATTTCATACTTAGCTAATTTCAATCAATTTGATGATTGTCTCTCCAAGTATCTCACAAAACTATGCACTTCTTATTTTTATCCTAGTTCAGGCACAACACAAAGATATTTAAGATGGCCACATCTAGATAGACAAAATTCATAAAAAATGTCTCCAGTACATAGCTATAAGATAGTATGGTTGGAACAAACATATAACAAGATAAATTTTTAGATCTTGAGGTGTATCCTTCTTTGAAGTGTGTTGAAGAAAGATTGTTTTTCCTTAAAGTAGCCTTGAATGCACAAACCTTAGAAATTGCACAATCACTTAGGTTACACAATACTAATATTGAGTGGTTATTTTGGTTACATATATTTGGGAAAATGAGTGAGATCATGGAACTTCTATTAGGACGGTACAATGATGGAAAAATCTATCTATCTATAAACATTACCATATATGCGTATAAAGTTGTGATGGCAAGGGATATAAGCATGGTGACACAAGAGATATCCCATGTGACTTATAAATAAAAATATCCATCGATTATACATGAGATTATGAAGTCTTATAATAGAAGAAATCATGGAATTCCATTGGATGACATCCCAGATGAAGAAGATTGCATTCTAATAGAGTGCATTACTACACAGGTTTGGAAAATAACTAAAGCTATAAAGGAGGCCATAAAAGGGGTCATCAATATTGATCATCACATGATACATAAGGATGAATAATTTAATTTTAAATAATTCCTTGTTTTCTAGGTTACAACTAATATTGTAAAAGTCATCACATATGTAAGATAACCTTTCAATACTAGTTTTCAATTTTGTTGCTCGTGTTCATGCAGTGGAAGTATCTAAAATGAGTAGTCAATCAAGATGTGGATTATTATATATAATTTACATTACATAACATCATTTATAAACATAGTGAAAGTGGATACCTCACACATCAATAATATTCATTGTATGTTGGGATGGACTTGTGGAATTGGTTCTTAGTAACCCAAGAATCCCACTTCATATGATGTAATTTTTGGGCCAACATGCAGTGGTCAAGATTATAGAGGGAATTTATGTCTACATTCATGAGATCCCAAAGGTTACATTTTCACCTTTTCCTTTATATTTTGATATGCATATGACACAAAAGTTAGTCTCCCAATATAAAACTCTAGTCGCATGTAGAGCAACTCCATTACTGGTAATTCCACTCGATGTTCCTATTTTAGTGGACACCACATAAAATTGTCCAATGATTTATACTCCATTAGACTAAGGTAAGTTTAAATATCCTATAATTCATTTATCACCTTCTCCTCCAAGAATGAACACTCTCAGATAGAAGACATGGTTAGATGACCTTCATGTTCCTTGGATCATTATAGAATGTCAGTGGTAGAACATTAAAACTAATTTAAAAGAGGTGTATTAGGATATGCTATCAAACATAATTGGTGATATATATGAGAGATAAGAAGAAAAAGAGTTTTTATTTTATAAATAGGTGTATATAGTACAAATCTAAAAGTCAGTTCCCTATCATTCATTTATTACCATTCATCAAGAAATATCAATCCAATGTACATAATCATGAAGAAAGCATTAATCAACCAAAAATAATGCATAAACAACCACAACACATCATATACATTGAAAAACATCATGGGGGATAAAACCCACTAAAACAAAGCTTGGACAAATAATCTTATAAAGCAATGAATCAATCTTTAGCTAACCACCAACCCAACAAGGAACACCAATCCATAATTCACCAAGTACCCACTCTAATTTAGAAAGTACAAAATTGTTAGGAGGTAAAAATCCCATTGTTGATAAAGAACCAAATCAATCAACACTATGATGACTTAGAACCCACTCAACCATCAATGATTTGTCCACCTTTTCCTTGATGCTTATCAACACCTAATGATGGTCTTCTTCTATTCTCTCTCTTTATTATACTCTTTATGACATAAATGTCATACTAAATATTATATGTACTCTTTATAAAAAAAAATATACCTCATCATGGACTTATAAACATGTTTAGGAATCTAATACACCTCTTATCATCTATGACAACCTCATAGACTTTTGTTTTGTTCCTCTTTGTCCTTGTTGCAATCTTCAATAATGATGGTCCTCTTCTTAATCTCTTTGTATTTGATATGATCTTGATAATAATATTTAGACCTTATATTATATATTAATTACACCCCTATAATGGTACACATGACCTCCTTCTTCTCCTATTTTTTATTTTTTTTATTTTTATGCACACTTACTTCTTTTCCACACACAAATAGGCCTTGCTTTTATACAAGTCACTTGCTCTCACACACCTTGGTCGGCCATGAAAACTTTAATATTTTAATTATCCTTAATATATGTCATATAAAACATTAAAATAATTTATTAACCAATACATTAGGTCAGCCATAGCTTAATATACCAAACTCTCATTTAGGCCTTAAGGAGACCCAATCCTATTAGGCCTTCATTGGAGCACATTACACTTAGTATTTATTAGAATGATTAAAAATGAAAAAAATAGTAATAAAACCTCATAATTACCTAAAATAAACCTTATATAAATTCAATTTAGGTAAATAACACCTTTTACGTACAACCACCACTCGAACCTCTTCTCAAAACACTGCTCACAATAGGTTTGTGCATACACAATTTGTTTTTAAACAACTGAAGCATAAAATCAATTTTTCCAAATAAAAATGGAAATAAATAAAATATAAATAAAAATAAATACCTAAAGTTCATTTAAAACTTAATAATATGCTTCAACTCATGGTATAAAAGATCAAACTCTTCTCTGCAAGTTGCTTACTCTGAACTGCCAACTAGCTTCAAAACACAATCAAGGATACATGAAATTATGGAACCTAGTTACACATAATAAAGGGATTTAAATTAATTAAAATTACCTTATAACATTTTTATATAAACCTTAAAAAAAATTCATAATATTTAATGGAAACTATTGGTCTTGCAGACCAATCTATTGACTTTCTCTCTCACAGACTTCACTCACCCAAACAAGCTATTTTGGATTAAATGTTACAACATATTAAAATAAATTAAAATATTATAAAAAGTATGGATAGGTCATTAAATTACTAAAAAAAACATCATATGAATTTAATGCTTCAACTTAGGGTAAAGAGATTTCAACTCATCACTGTAACTTTCTTATCCATATCTACCAGTTTACCTTCAAACACATTCATGGTGATGACCTTAAAAACATGTGTAAATAATTTCATATAATTAAAATTAATGTGGATGATATTATAATATCATTATACCAATATAAAATAGATAGATAATATGGTCATATGGAAATATTGGTCTTGTAGACCAATCTCACAACCTCACACCTTCATTGTCTTATTTACACTAGACAGTTCAACTTATGAACAACATTTTCATCATATCCACTAACATAAAAAAACTATATAAAACATGAACATGTATTAAAGTTATTTAAAATATTAATTAACTTGGATTCATCCATAATCCATGATAACACATCCCTAATCATCTTCTTATTTATGCCTAATGTTTTCACTATTTGCACCATTAGGCCTTTCTTGTAAGGTCCACTGACTCTCCTAAAAAAAAAATCAAACTTGGATATAACTAATAGAGTTTAATTCATGATCTATTAGATATAATATCCAAACCAATCTACTCTAATAAAATTATAATAAGCTATTTCACATCGAGTCACTATTAAGGTTCTTTAAGGGTTTAAACCATCTTGTAGTCTTAACAATCATTCATAAAGATTAGCCACTTATTCCATAAAAAAATAATTGTAAATTTGAGATAAGACCCTTACCCATATACCATGAATATCTTAGGTCCTCATATAGATGCTGCACATGCCAAAAAACACTTAAAAAACCTTCTCGGGTAGATAACTCTTCATCTTATGCACTCAAAAGACCTTAAGACACTTTTTCTTGTTTTAACCTTCAATTTTTACCTAAAAATTCATGAATATTCTTAAAAAAACTTGAATTACATTTTTAAATTCTCATATTCTCACTCATGCCTTAAAAACCAATCTTGACACCTCATTAGGCTATCATCTCTCTTTTTTCTGCAAGCCTTTAATTTGTATGTCACAATAGGTCTTAAATTTGATATTCTAACCACTATTATATATCTCATGCCTCATGTAAAAACTCAAAAAAACTCTCATTCTCAAACACTATCAATAATTCTTCATATGTACTATTAACATCTCATGTTGCTTTATTAGGCCAAGCATGATCTTTAGGTAGTCTAGTTGCATACTAGGTCTATAGGTCTTACCCATGTATGGTTATCCTAAGACTCACTTAAGCAATTTAAATACTCATAATCATGATCAAACAACCTCATAAAACTTAATCATCAAATCTTCAATATAAAATATTTTTATCTTGATGGAACATATTCAGAGCTACTTACTCAGATCTTTAGAGCTTGACTAAAGATCTTTGTATCTCACTCTTTTCATATTCATAGCTCATTGTGGTAATATTCATATCACACTATGTTCATCTTTGTGGCTCACTATGTTCATCTTTGTATCTCACTATGTTCTATTACAAGTTTTCAAACTATTTCTAAAACTATTGATGACCTCTCTAGCATTCAAATTCTCTCTTAGTAGAGAGACATTAGGTTGCTTAGTTTCCTTGTCATATTAGGAAAACAAGCTCATATCTCATAAATCACTCACCATGAATCTTCACCTAACTTATCATAAGGTCTATACAAGGATTTATAAGACACCTTGATGCCTTGACCTATTCCTTCCACATCATGACCTTAACACAACATCAACCAAGTAGTTATGAGACACTAAAACTTGTACCTTTCTCTCTCATGACAATCACTACATATCTTCAATGTTTATGAACTTGTCACAAACTACACTGCGAACTAGCCTTGCTCATCTAGACCCCATGATCATATAGACATTAATGATAACATACTTTGACATTAATGACACCAAATTGACATGAATGACAACACTATGCCAAAAAACTCCCCCTTTGTCATTGATGGTAAAACACTTCTACAATCTAATCACTAATCACTCATATCTTCTCTAAACTATTCAAACTTCCTTTTTGTACTTTTTTCCCATTTGCCATTAATTGCAAAGGGTCTTCCAAAAACTCCCATATAGAACCAAACCTTCTTGAAACATAAGTTATGAAGCATCACAGGAACATGTTGCCCCTTACTTTATGCATACTTCTTCCAAATGAACTCAAATTACAAGATCATACATCTTGTTCTTGACATGACTGATATGACTCAAACTCACTAGGATATCTAATTTTTTCTTATCTAACAAATATATTCTTCAAATGGTCTTAAGTAAACAAGACTACTTACCTTATTTTTTTCACCTTGATTCCATAGAGATGAATGATGCTTAAAATTGTCTTCATGATTCTGTATACCTTTTCTAAACCACACACCTACTCTTGAAGCTCATGAATTATCCGATTAGCTCCCCTTGAGATGATGATATCTCTTCTTGGAATTTACTTTATGCTTTATTTAACCTTCAACCTTTTTTTCACACCATAAAAACTCTTGATATCATCCTCTTAGCTTCATAATCAATATATGATCCATCTATATTAAGACAACTCTTCTTATATTAGTTTATTGTTCATTAGGTCTACACACCTAGTCCACCATGCTAGAGAAAAGATCACTCATGTAATGTGTATATGTCATATTATATTTTCTTCTTGCATAAATCTATCTCCTTCATGTTTCTCAAGCCACCATGACATGCTCCTTGTATAATTTTGTCCAATAGGTTTGTGCGTACATGCTTCTCTATGACAAACCTCCATCATAACTTGTCTTCTTCATGACATGTAAACTAAGACTATACAACATGCACATTAGTCCTCTATGATATTAAGGTCATCTTAATGCACATAGAACACTCAACTCTTCTTATTGATACCCAATGAACAATCCCACAAGTAACCTTGTTAACCAATGTTACATACCTTCATGACATAGTCAACTTTCATGATGTTTTTCTTATACAAAATACACTTCCAAATATAGAAACATTATTCAACCTACATACATGCCTGTTATAATTTTACATACCTTCTTAGAATTTATCTCCTAATCTTGGATTTGATAAATCACCTAGTTATGTTCCCTTTAGACCCAACTTCTATTGACTGATGAGTGTCGCCATGAAGCCTAATGGAGTCACCCCTTACCATAGGGAACTATAACACCATAAGCTTAAGATATTCATAGATATCCAATCTAGTATTCTTAGCCATATTATAATAATGAGATTGATAATCCTTCTTAATAATCCACTTATGCTTGAATGAAGAATTTGACTCATCCACCTTGTTATCCTTATTATTCTCTTTGAATGTCTTATCAATATATGTAGATAACAAGTGTTCATCCTTCTTATTATATTTGATTGTCTTATCAATACATATAGATGATATGTTTTCTTGGCATTCCTTCAACTCTAATCCTTGACCTACCTCAACAAATATTCCATCTTGAATCATGGGATAAATATGATTAGTCCTAACTTTCTTTGGATTCCACACCTTGGTTTGTCTACTTTCTTGAACTCTAGGAGATTAACAATTCTTGTTATGTATTGGGGATTCATGATGGTCAAATATTTCAATATGACCAATGTTATGATAATTATAATAAACAACATTACTCATGCATCTTGAGTAATGTGTATTGTGACTTCTTCCATATTTCCATGAGTACACATTCTTGAATGATATTCTATAGTATCTCCTTCTATAGTATCTTACTCTATGACCAAATTAGTGATAAGATAAATAATAACCATTAAAATAACTTTCATACCTTATGAAATTAAGCTATCTAATATTATGTATATTCATTATTATAACACCATCATTAATTGGTAGACCATTAAACTTTGAGGTCTGACTCTCCTTGGCTTGAGATTTCTCCTTGTGGTCTTATTTGAATCCAAAAATTTCCTTGACATTTGTATATTTATGACTACTCAAGATGTCATCTAGGACATCTAAACTTTTATCAAATTTCTAATTATCTTCAACTTGCTTGATGCCTTCTCTAATTCTGCCTTCAAGGAACCTAACTCGATCTTCAGTTGATCACACTCAACTTCCTTTGATATCAAACTTGTATTTACAACATCTAACTAATTCTTGAGATCTTTGATGGGTTTTTCATCATTTTTGTATTCTTTAGCCATGTCACTCTTCAAGGTACATATCTGATCCTCAAGAACATTGACCACATATATCAAATCTTGAATCATCTTCTTTTGGTGATTTAAATCATCTTGAGAACTTATGAGCTCATATTCAAGATCTACTTCATCTTCTCCTTCTTCACTATCATAGTAGACTTATTCATTTGATTCATTACCTGTACCTCCAAAAATCATGCAATCTTCTTCTTGTTAGCAACCTACTTCTTCATCCAAGAATATAACTCAATTTCTAACTTGATTAACATAATCATCATTATCATCACAAAATTTATTATCACCTACCTCAGATGACTTCTTCTTTCCTTCAAATTTATTCATCATCTCTCTTACATACATACCTTGTGAATTGAAAGAACTATCATCATCACAATCCATGTTTGTGCTTATAATATATCCTTTAGGCTATTAAGCCTACTTCAAAGGACTTGATTTGATACTAATTGATGGAAACACAATCACTGAGAGGTGGGGTGGGTGAACCAGTGTCCTTAATAATCTTTTACTTTTACTTCATCATTCTTTCATTACCATTCATCAAGAAATATCAATCCAATGTAAATAATCATGAAGAAAGAATTGATAAACCAAAGAAAATGGATAAATAACCATAACACATCATATATGTGGGAAAACCTCATGGGGGAGAAAACCCATGAAAACAAAGTTTAGATAAATAGTCTTATAAAGCAATGAATCAATCTTTAGTTGAGAACCAACCCAACAAGGAACACCAATCCCTAATCTACCAAGCACCATCTTAGATTTATCAAGAACTAAATTTATAGAAGGCACCAACCCCCTTATTGATAAATCACCCACTCAATTGAAACTATGATGACTCAGTACCCACTTAGCCACTAATGATTTTTATACCTTTTCCTTGACGCTTATCAACCCTTGATGATGATCTTCTACTCTCTCTCTTTCCTCTACTCTCTATGACATCAATGACATACTTAGTCTTATATCTACTCTATTCAAATATTAGATACCTCATCATGGCCTTATCAACATGTTCAGGACTCTAATACACCACTACTCATATATGACAACCTCATAGACTTTTGATCTGCTCCTCTTTGTCCTTGTTGAAATCTTTAATAGATGATGGTCTTCTTCTTCCACTCTTTATCTTTGATATGAGATTGATCCTCATATTTAGAAAATATTTTATATATTTGTGACACACCTATGATGGTCCACATGACCTCATTTTCATCCTTTTTTTGAAATTTTATTCAGTTGCACACTTACTTCTCTTCCACACACAAATAGGCCTATTGAGCCTATTTTTATACAAGTCACTTGGTCTCACACACCTTGGTCAGAAATGCACACTTGAATAATTTAATTATCCTTAAAATAGGTCTTATAAAATATTAAAATAATGATTTAAATAATACATTAGGTTGGCCATAGCTTAATATACCAAACTCTCATTTAGGCCTTAAGGAGACCTAATCCCATTAGGCCTTCATCGGAGCACATTACACTTAATCTATCTTGGAACATTTAAAAAATCCAAAAAAAAGAGAAGGAAAACCTCATATTTAACTCAAATATACCTTATAAAACTTCACTTTATGTCCATAACACATTTTAGGTCCAACCACCACTTGAACCTCTTCTTAAAACACTATTCACAATAGGCCTGTGCATACACAAAAAATCTATTTTGAATAAATAAAGCATAAAATAAAATTTAAAAAAAAAACCATGGAAATAAATAACATATAAATAAACCTCATTACCTTAGGGTCATCACAAAATTCATCATATGATTCAACTCAAGGTATACAAGATCAAACTCTTCTCTACAAGTAGCTTGCTCTGAACTACCAAGTATCTTTAAAACATAGTTAAGGAAACATGAAATTATGACACCTGATTGAACATAATCAAGGGATTTAAATTCATTAAAATTATCTCATAAAATAATTATATAAACATAAAACAAATAAATAATAATATTTAATGGAAACTATTGGTCTTGCAGACCAATCCATTGACTTTCTCTCTCATAGATTTCACTCAGCCAGATAAGCCATTTTTGGCTTGAATGTTTCAACCTATTGAACTGAATTACAAGCTTATGAAAAGGATTTATAGTTCATTAAAGTCCTATAAAACAACATAAAATGTATTTTATTCTTTATCTCAAGGCAGATAACCTCCAACTCATCACTACACCTTGCTTACCTAGATCTATCAATTTACCTTCAAACACAGTCATGCTGATAATGACCTTAAACAACCATGTAGACACTTTCATATAATTAAAATTAATTTGTATGATATTATAATATAATTATACCAATTTAAGGTATATATATCTATATATCTATATATATATATATATATATCTTAAATTGGTATAATGATATTATAATATCATACACATGCATTTGAATTATATGAAAGTGTCTACATGGTTTTTTAAGGTCATTATCACCATATGTGTATATATATATGTGTGTGTGTGTCTGTGTGTGTGTGTATATATATATAGGTATATATATATATATATATGTATATATATATATATATATGTATATATATGTATGTATGTATATGTGTGTGTGTGTGTGTATATATGTATGTATATATATATATATATATATATATATATATATATATATGTATGTATGTATATATATATGTATGTATGTATATATATATATATATGTATATATATATATATATATGTATGTATGTATATATATATATGTATGTATATATATATGTATGTATATATATGTATATATATGTATGTATATATATATATATATGTATATATATATATATATATGTATATATATATATATATATGTATATATATATATGGTGATAATGACCTTAAACAATCATGTAGACACTTTCATATAATTCAAATGCATGTATATGATATTATAATATCATTATACCAATTTAATATATATATATATATATATATATATATATATATATATATATATATATATATATATATATGATGATGATGATGATGATGATGATGATGATGATATGGAAATCTTGGTCTTGCAGACCAATCTCACAACCTCACACCTTCATTGTCTTATCTGCACTAGACAGGTCAAGTTATGAGCAACATTTTCATCATATCCAATAACCTAAAAAACTTATATCCTCATGAACATGTATTATATGTATTAAAATAAATTTGATGTACTTGCATTCATCCGTAATCATCTTCTCACTTTCACCTTTTTTTTCATTGTTTACACCATTAGGCCCTTCTTATAGGGTCCACTCACTCTAATGACAAAAAAAATCACATTTAGAGATTATTGAGATATTTTTTTTCATGATCCAATATATATAATATGCAAATCAATCCATTATGAGCACTTTAGAATAAGTTATTTCACATTGGGTCACTATTAAGGTTCTTTGAGGGTTTAAACCATCTTATAGTCTTAACGATCATTCATAAAGCTTATCCCATTATTATGGAATCAAATTCTTGTAAATTTTATCTATTACCCTTCCCCATATACCATGAATATCTTATATCCTCATGCATATGATTCACATGCCAATGAACACTTAAAAAACCTTCTAGGGTAGATAACTCTTCATCCTATGCACTTGAGAGACCTTAAGACACTTTTTATTGATTTAAACTTCAAATTTTGACTTTAAAATTCATGAATATGCTTAAAAAACTTAAATTACCTTTTTTAGTTATCATATTCTCACCCATTCCTTAAAAATTGATCTTGATACCTCATTATGTCACCATGTCTCTCTTTGCTCTCTAAACCTTTAACCTGCAAGTCACAATAGGTCTTGAAGATGATATTCTAACCAAAATCAAAGTTATCAACATCTCATGTACAAAATCAAACAAAATCTCTCATGCTCAAACAATATCAATAATTATTGATATGTCTTATCAACATTTCATGTTGCTTCATTAGGCTAAGAAGGGCCTCGAGGTGGTCTAGTTGCATACTAGGTTTGTAGGTCTTACCCATGTATGCTTACCCAGAGACTCAATTGAGTGTTCTAAAGCCTCATCAACATGATAAAACAACATAATAAATCCTCTTATTTGGAGATTAAATAGAACATCTTTGTATCTCAATGGAGCATTTTTAGAACTGCTTATTCATACCTTTAGAGCTCGACTAAGCATCTTCATAGCTCACTGTGTTCATCTTCATAACTCACTATGTTCATCTTCATTTCTCATTGTGTTCATATTTTTAGATCAATATGTTCTATTCCAAGTATTTAAAAATGTTTCCAAACTTGTTGATGACTTCTCAAGCCTTCAAATTCTCTCTCAACAGAGAGATATTATGTTACCTAGCTTCCTTGTCATATTAGGCATACAAGACGATATCTCACAAATAATTAACCATGCATATTCACCTATCCTGTAATAATATCTACAAAAGTATTTTAAATACACCTTTATGACTTGATCTATTCCTTCCACATCATGACCTTAACACAACATCAACCAAGCAGATATGAGACACTTAAACCTATACCTTTATCTCTCATGGTAACCACTACATATCTTCAATGATCATGAGCTTGTCACAACCTAAACTTCCAACTAGAATTTTTAATATAGACACCATGATAATATATAAATTAATTATAACAAACTTTGACATTAATGACATCATATTGACATCAATAACAATACTATGCTAATATCGCACACATACATTAATAGTCTACTTGACCTGCAGGTTATCAATACAATCACATAAAGTATTTATATTAATTTTAATTAAAATCACATAATAAAAAAATTATAAATACCAAAATGACACATGTCCTACCTACTTTGGGAGTGGGTCCATGCTCACCCTTGGATTTAGGGTCAAAATGATTCAGTCCTTAGAAAACAATATTGACTAATGCATAGAAATCAAAGAGTATTATCTTCCACAAAATCTTTTTATATTCAAAATGAAAATTCTTATAATGTTTCACATCAATGTAGATAAAAAAAAATATATAATTTTTATTGGATAAAAATCAAACTAACTATCCCGAAATACTAGGTAAAAACTTAACTAACTAAATAAGAAGATATTCATAAAGATTGGTTTATATGGATAGAATAAAAAGGAGCATTACAATAAGATCCACATGTGGTTGGGGAGATCCTCATTATATTTTCAAATTCTTCTTCCAACCATATCTAGTTACTAAATATTATATACAATGTATTCATATCATCGTATCCAAAGTTGGAACTTATATGTACTAGCTTTTATAAATAGAATGTTTCACATAGATAGAAGTCTATATATAGACATATGCAAAATAGAAAGTATCTAAAAGATATCTAGAGGAGCCTAGATCATCATATAATATCTAAATGAACTTATATAATTCATTTTAATGTGTTTTGGATGAGTCTATAACATTTTGTGGAAGTCCATAGTGTGACTATCAAAATTTGTAGCTATCTACCAAGGTCCATAGAATGCCTAACAAAGTTTGGAGCTTCACTAGAATGATAATTTTGTTATCATTGAAATTAATTATCTTCATGATATCATATCAAAACTATGATCTATATTCTATAATACCTATACATATCAAAAATTGAGGACTAAACATGCAAACATTTAGAACATTATGTAAATAATGCTAACTCAGACTCACATAAGCTTAAAGAGACAAAATCATTCATCTTATACCTTAAATTAGTTATAAGACCTAATAATAAATTCAATTCTCAAATTAAATGGCATATTAATGGCATTTAAGGATGATATATTATGGTTATAATGAGTCATAGAATGGACTCATCATTTACCACACACCTTACCTTTTGTACATCCCATTGTAAACTATCCTCTCCTATCTTCATAAGTGTGGATTATCTAATTAAATATGAGGCTAATATCATATATGGAGTATAAATATTGTAATTTTTTCTTGGGAGGAGTGAATCCCATATCTATATTAACAAAGTGAAGCCAAATAACAAATTATTCCTCAGACTGTGGTCCTATGTTCTACCATGGAGACATGGGAGAAATCAATATGGGTGGTATTAATATCATTCCAATAAAAAATTTATATCCACCTTCTTTATGTACATTGGTAATGATCTAATCAAGGGCCTCAGATATCCTAAGGATACATCTTATGTTAGTGAGAGAGAAAAATTCTCTCCTTTTCAAAGCGTCTATCAACAGATTCTAGCATTGACTATAGGTAGTTACAACTTGATCAAAGAAATATTTAAAAAATAATTCAAAATTTATAGTACCATAATATAAAACATGAATATAGTGTTCACAAACATCAAAACATTGAAAGTAAAATCTTTTGAATTTTTCCAGCACCTACCATGCATTACCAAATTGAAGTCTGATGCATTGTCCAACTTCTCTTGCATGACTCACATGATAATTATATTTATCCTACCAAGATATTTATTTATATAGGTGGATAAAATAGGTCTCAATCGTAACTCACCAAAAAATAGTTTGACCAAGAAATCATTAGTGTTTCCTAATATAATATCACATAAAATTCACACAATAAATCTTGTCTATTAGGAGTATTTTGATGATGAAATGTTAATAAATCTTCACTTGTGTTGATATCATGTGTCAACATACAATATATTTGAAGTAACTGTCATCTATAAAACTATTCATGCAAGAAAAAACTATAGGAGAAAGATGAAATCTTACAAGCTAAAATATTTTCACCAAGCTTACAAGTAGAATATATAGTTTGTCTAGCCTATTTTTATTGTTGGTGTGCTTGTGTAAGATCTTATTACAACTTATATTTATATTTCTTAAGTTTTTAATTTTGTTCCTTTAATTATCCAATCTCAAAAAAAGTTTGTTCCCAGTGACTTTTTACATCAAAGTAGGACATAATGGTTTTACAACCTTCCTCTATGATAAGTTTATGGGGCACAATATGAGAGTTGGAGGCTAATTATGATTTAAATGTTTTATTATGTTATTCAAATTCAATGAGATTCTTTCTCAAGGACATATTGTCATCTTCAAATTCCTTGGTATAACTCCATATATCAATAACTTCATTTTCATATTCATCTAATTTATTATGCAATTATTTTATCTCTTCACCTTTCTCAAAAGACTGAGCTTGAATGTTCTCTATATTTTTAAATAAAAGGGAAATAACAAAATATTTACACTAAACTAAAGATAATAGATGAACAATGTCCTCTACATTCTATTTAACTATAGCCTCTAGATGGGACAATGGAAAGGAATGATATAATTCTACATCTTCTATCACCTTTGATGGTTGGGATTCTTAATCAATCATGGGAGATTTACCCTTATCAATGGATGGTTGTGTTGAGGTGATAAAAGGAACAATTTATTCAAAAAAATCCTATGGAAAAGGAGTCTCCACTTATTCTCTATCATGTGCTACAATGGTAGTGGGTTCCTTTTGTAATCTATCAAGAGTTCCTGTAATAATTACTTCATGATCATCAATAGTCAATATCAAATTTATTCTTTTCTTCTGAGTGGGAGGAAGAGTTTCTTCATGTGAGGCCTCCTTATGTACTTAATTTTTAACATCGTCTATATTAAGTTCATCTTCTATGATTTGAGTAGGTTCATGTGTAATAGTAAACTAAAAATATGGCTTAAGGTTTCTTGTTGAGGATATAAGTCTTAATATTCTTTTGGGCTCTAGTGGTACAACCAAATTTAGAGGAATTATAGGAATAGGTAAAACATCCCTAAAGGTTAATATTATATGACTAATTCATGAGTAGTTAATTTGGAGGAAGAGACATTTGTTGGATCCATAGATCTAGAAGCATAAGGTTTTCATGGTATGCTATTGGCAATCCATAAGTGTTTCTTATTCTTTCCTTCATGAAAAGATATACATTATTCTATTCCCTTTTCTTGCTTAAGAAAATGGTGTTGGATTAATAACTGAATAAGTCCATGATGGTAGATAGAGGATGGATTACTAAGATACCTCATGTCTATTACTTGTATATAACCTAACAAAAATGAAGGTAAGTTGATTCTATTTTGAGGGTGTTTCAGGTCATACCTTAAATGAATCAACATCCTCATTAAAACACAACTCAATACACTACACTTCTCATCACAAGTGAGATATTTAATGAAAAATAAGTTACAGACCTCCATGGTTCTAGTAAGGTGTCTTTGCTGATGCATTTGATCTTTCCATTGATATATTGAACACATTTCATCACTAGTTCTCATTCACCATGGAAATTTCATATGAGCTCATTGAAATAATATCTTCCTACAATCCTAGCTCCTTCATCAAAATTTCTAGACAATTCGCTAATGACATGGTTGGAAAATGGAATTTTTACACCTCCAATAGTGTAGAAATCTATCTTCAAGTGGAAAATTAAATATATGACAAGTGTTTCATAAAAAATTTTGAGACACCTTGTAACTTCAAACATAAGTTTTGATTGATCATATCCCAAGAGACCTTCTATGGATTTAGGCTCACACTTATTTTTCTATCCCATTCTAAATTTTTCAAATCTCATAGATCACAATAATTTATAACTCTTCTCAAGAATGAAAATGGCACTTTATTGGGTTCTAGAAATGGATTATGGTATCAACGACACCCCTTTTTGTCTTAGTTCTATGGATGAACCCCGAAGCTCTCCAAATGTGTGATGTGATGATTATAGTGTAAAATTTTCATGTCATGAAATGGTTAATTATTAATCATTATTACTTCTTTTATCCATTTGTAATCATCACATTGCCAATCCTTATATCAATTAATTATCCACATGAGTCATGATGTAATGACAAAGACAAGGTTATCATGGAAGTGAACTTTACTTGATAGGATTGAGTCTATAGCTTTTAGTTAAGTACCAAAAGGTGACCTTTTTAAAGATTCCCTACTAATGTGGGGATATCCTAGTAGTAGGCCCACATCCTTTACATAAAAGACTATATAGGGCTTTCTAAAAGAATGAGCATATAATTTTAGACTTAGAAACTTAAAAACTAACCCTTAGTAAAAGAGTAATTACTATACCTATAAAGATCATGATGGTGTCCTTACTTATAATTCTTTACCTATTCTAACAAAAGGAAATTGGATGAATTAGTTTGAATAATGGTACAGGATAAGACAACATCAATGTTTATTGATTTTGAGACAAGGAAGATCAATCATAGGTGATGATTAATATTGGATTTTTGAACTCACTTTTCTAATTTTTTTATTTGACTTTTTACCCTTGACCAACTATTTATTAGTTTTCTATTCAAGGCTCATTTTATAGTACATGATTAGCCAACAAGATGGTTTTATGGTCATGATTATCAACAACATTCATAAGGATTTCATTGTTGATAATTATTATTATTTATTTTATTTAGTTTACTTTTTTTCACCTTTTTAGAGAAGAGGTGAATCACCTTTCTTTATTAAGACCATCTTGTCTTCAAGGATCAACTATCATGGAAGTTTTAAAATCTTCCATGAGGCCAAACTCATTTTGTACTAGTTAGATGAATTATTCTTTACTAGAGGGATTTTGGTACAAATTCAACCTATATCCATTGACTAGGAGTGTCTTCTAATTACCATGTATAGGTAGTGATTCTATTGAACCATTATCAAAAATATTTTATATCTAAAATGGTCTTAACCACCTAGTTCTTAACTTGCCTTTGAAGCAATGGTACTTAGAATCATATAATAGTGTTGTATCCTTATTTAAACTATCTTTATTTGATTAAAAATCATGTCATTATTTCCTTTGGTATTGCATCATCTTTGTTTACTACAAATCTTCTATCGTCATTTCATATAGCTTATTTAGTATTAAAATTATCTCTTTGTGTTTAATCCAAATCAATATCTACTTCTAGTATAATCCTTAAGGTTTACATTTTAAATTCAATTGAAAGAAGAGGTTTCTTACCAAATACTAATTCATATGGTACTTATACTACCTCTTCTCTTGTAAATGGATGCTTCTTCTCTTGATAAGGTGGATTTATGGGCCCAAAAAAGTCCATGCCCAAATTTTCAAATGGTTTCAAAACCACTTGAGGATGTAGGGGCATTTTAGAAGATAGTGTAGGTTTACCCATTCTCTAGCATGGATCACATTACTAGATGTAATTTTTTACCTACTTATTAAGAGTTGGACAGTAGTAACCAGCTCTAAGGATCTTGTACATAGACATCTTAATTGAGTAATGTCCTCCACCAGGTTCATCATGGTAAGGATGAATAATGTCATACATTTCATTCTCTTTTACACATCTGCGAAAGATATGATTAGGTCCATATTTAAACAATATACCATTAATACATTTAAAATAAGAACTTGATTTAATTGAACATGTATTTTCTTTCCTAGTGAACTAAAAAGGAAAATTTCCTGTAGCCAAAAATTTTATTATATCAGTAAATCAAGGTGATTGTGCTACAAAAAAAATATTTGCTCATCTAGGAAGTTATCTACTACAGGTGCTTCTTCATCTACATTGTTCAATCTAGAAAAAAGGTTAGAAACTACATTGAACTTACTAGGTTTATCAATTATTATTATGTCGAATTCCTATAATAGTAATATTTATCTTATAACTCTTCCTCCTAACACCGGTTTGTTCATCAAATATCTGATAGTTCCATGATCTATACATATATATATTTTTTAACTAGTGATATAGTGTCTAAACTTGTTTATGGCATAAATTATAGAATGGAATTACTTATCAGTGGTTGTGTATTTTATTTCAGTAGGATTCAAGTTTTTCCTAATGCAATATATGTCCTTTTTCATATTCTTATCCTAGAACTATCCCCATAACATGATTACATGCATCAGTATAAATATGGAAGGGTTATGACCAATTAGGTCCTTTTAGCAATGGGGAAGAACTCAATTTTTCCTTAATAGTCTCAAAGTCTTTTTGGAAATATAGACTCTAAATAAACTCAGTTTATTTTGTCAACAAGGCAAACATTGGAGCAACAATTTTAATGAAATCTTCTATAAAATTTATGTAATATCCTGCATGGCTTAAGAAGATTTTGATATCATTATGGTTTTTAGGAGTGGGTAAGTTTGAAATGACTTCAATTTTATTTTAATCCACCTATATTCCTTTTGTATAAATATGATTTCCTAAAACTATCCCTTCCTCTACCATGATCAAACCATTTTCATGGCTCAAGAACAAATTGTGTTCTTCACATATTTTTAGTACTTTGCTTAAAATATTTAGACTATTATCAAAGGATTATCCATTAAATATAAAATCATCCATGTTAATTTAAATAAAATAATTGGTTAATTCTTAAAATATGGCTAAGATTTCTCATTGGAAGGTAGCAAGTGCATTTCATAAACCAAAGGGAAATATCCTATATTAAAATATCCCCCATATACAAGTGAAGGTTATTTTATGCTGATATTAAGGTGTCACCTATATCTGATTGTACCCAATAAAACCATCCAATAAAGGGAAGTATATTTTCCTTACCAAGTTATCAAGTACTTGGTTAATAAAGGGTAAAGGAAAATAATCTCTCATTATTGGTTTGTTCAGTTCCCTATAGTATATGCCTTCTCTCCATTTATCATTTTTATTAGGAACAATAAATAAGGGAGAGAACCAAAGGATATAAAAAATAAGATAAATGAATCTTATTTCTAAAATATTTTCTATTTTAGTTTTCATAATGTCTCTTAAGGCAAGATTAATTCTTCTATGAGGTTGCCTAACTGGTTTAATGTTCTCTGTGTAGATATGGTGGATGAATACACTTGGATGGATTAATGTCATGTCTTAATATTCCCAAGAAAAATCTTTCATGTGTTCTTGAAGTACATCAAAGACCTTTAATTCTTGATCATCTATCAACCAAATATTTCGTTTGAGTAACTTCCGTGGTGCCACTTTTATTTGCTTAGTGTTTGGATGAGAAGAATCTATTTGATTGAATTCACTCATTAAAGATTTGAGAGCATAGGGACGTGGAAAAAATATATGTAATTTGATATAATCTTTACAAATTTTTCTCATAGATAAATCACTCTATGTAGAGGATAATGAAAGGCTATCAAAAATATATTTTGACCATCATGTGCCCATTACATAACACTGTGTTGTATGTCCATGTGGTCATACATAATGATGGAAAAGGTGGGAAAGAATGGATGTTTATAATTATATGAAGTGAAATAATTATAGGTTAATCTATCAAAGTTTTTAACTGGTTAGATAAAGTCGGTAGCTGGGTTGACAAGGTCCATAGCTGGATTGACAAGGTCCATAACTAGACTGTCAAAGTCTGTAGCATTCTCGATACTTCTTGTTAACTCATCCTTTATTTCTTCCACATGATAATTGATTATAACCATAGATAAATAGGAGATAATATCACATTTTTATTTAGCTTGATCTACCCATAACTATTTTACAAGATCAATTGATGGTTGTGCAGGTGGGTATAAAGAAATGCACTTTGCTTTAAGACCATTTGAGATGGTCATATGTCCTGATTTGAAAGCAATTATATATACCAATGTTTCTAACTAATTCCTTCCTAGGATCAATGGGTATCCACTTTTTTTATTTTTAGGCTAACTAAAAATAAAATCAATGGGGTACTCCCATGACTCTATAGTTAATGTTATATCCTCAATGAGGCCCTCTAGTTTAACACTGAAATGATTTTCCATTTGTAAGATTGTGTTGGTGGGTTGCATATTTGTTAAATATAAAATTTTAATGGTGTAAGTAGTCATTACATTAATATCATGTCCTAAATACACCAATACATTTGGTATATCTTTATTTCTAATCATTTCAAAAATGACAGGAATCCCTGGGTCCCCATGCGTAGGTAAACGTAGTTTACCTAATAATAAATTAGCACACTTTCCATCTACCTATATAGTTTTGGGACATTATATTTTCCTACCAGGTATCTTAAGACACAAATTTTTGATCACTCTATTGAGTTATGGAATGCCACTAATGTATTGAAATAATGGAATTTCTATATTGAGTTTTCTGAGTTCTTGAATCAATTCAGATTCCCTTTTGTCTTCCACTTCCTTTAACCATTTTGGAAAGAAAACAAGGGGAGGAGTTATGGTAAATTCCTCTATTTTAAAGGTTTCTCTCTTAGCTCTTATTATTTCATTGGTTGAGTCTCTTGGCTTTCTTTTTCATGAGGCATTTTTGTGATGATAATCTGAGGTTCTTGTAGTTTTTTTCCTAACTTGAGATGTATGTATGCATATTCAATAACACCTACCCCCATAGATTCACCTTGTTCATTAACATAAACCTACCTATTCTTTGGATTTTCTATTGGTTGGGTAGGTAGCTTAGTTTGGTTTAATTGTTTTGTGGTGGGTGATTGAGTTCTTGGTGGAGCTATCAATGCTTGTTATTATGGAAATCTTATTTGTTATTATTATAGTTTAGGCTAGGGTTCCAATGTTGATTTATCTATGATTTTTGATGATATTAGGGCGTCAAAGTTTTTAAAATAGGTTTTGGAATCACACATGGTTATGGAATCCATTTCTGGTTACCCCATTGATGTGGTACTTCCCAAACTTGTGGAGGTGCATGCCATTGTGTAAAAGGAATCCTTGAGCCAAACTAATGTGGTTGATTTTGTGGGAAGGCATATCATTATCTTTGAAAATAATTTACTTCCTATATGGTCTATGTATTTTGTTTAAGCTAGTTCTTAAGAGTAGGAGGGTGAATAAAATTTCCTTTATCATGATCCTGAGCATCACATATTCTGTAGATTTTTGTTTTGTTCAGAAGACAATCCCTGAGTGCATGTTTTACTCTGCACTTTGGGCAATATATTTTTAGTGGTTCAATGTTAGATTTAGATTTAGCTCAAAATACATCTAACATTGTGTTCAGTTGAACTAGTATGTCTATTTTTAAATTTGTTAATTCCTCCATGAGTTGGCTTACATCACTAGATTTCCCTAGTTTACCTCTTCTACTGTTAGGTTTTGTCCTAAAGTAGTTGGTACATAATTGTGTAATCTATTGGAAGTCTAGTTTGGTAATATCTCCTTTCCCCATGCTATTCAAATAATCTGTGGAGGAATCATCCAATCCTTTAAGAAAATCAATTTTGATCACTTCCTCGAATAGCTCATATCCACACCTATTCTAGGCAAAAGCAAACCGATCTAGATAATCTTCAAGGTTCTCATCTTCATTATGTTTTATATTGAATACTTATTATTTTATATCCTTTAAGCTATAATAATCTTGGTATTTATTCAAGAATACTATTTCCATTTCTCTCCAAGTGCTAATAGAGCTTCTTGTTAGGCCCATAAACCACCTTATTGTTCCTTCCTTCAAGGTAAAGTGAAAGAGTTTTATATCTTGATTGTCTAGAGTATAATCATATGTTTGGTAGACAAATTTGAATTCAAAAAAGAATTTATCTGGGTCTTTAGTGGATAGACCTCTAAAGGTAGGTAGATTGGATAGGTAAATGTTTTTCATTATTGTTCGATCATTATTCCCAAAGATGATGGGATAAGATAAAACCCTCTTAGGAGGATTCCTATGAGGGTTTTATATATGACCTATATTTTCTCCCATTGTAAATAAATTTATATTAAGAGGAGGATATCCTTTAAGTTCTTTTGGTTTTTCACTATCATAAAGTTATATTTTTGTAGAGGAAGATTCCTCTAGATCCCAGGATGTACTTCCAAAAAAATTAACTTATTTATTTATTCAAGATTTCTATATTTTATAAAAGTACCTTGATTCTGTCTCCTAAAGAATGAGGATATTTTAGAACAAACCTTCCTTGTGAATTCTTTTTCCTACTCATATACCTATATTTAAAAAAAGAGTAATTATTATTATTATTTTACTATTAGCTTAAGGGTTTACGTTACAAAAACTTTATAAGAGATCCTTGGAAATTGCACAAAAAAATATGACTATAATTGTCATCCCTTCATTTAACCAATCTATGTTGGTGTCATTTATTATAAGGCTAGTGTCCAAGGTTGTCTAAAACAAGGTATTTATTAGGTTTAGCTAACAGTGTTGGTTGGGTTTTTTTTTGGAGTTGATCTATCTTAAGTTTCTACTTCATAGAGTCTTAATTAAGTGATTGAAAGAAACACACTTTATTAAAAATTAAACACACCAAATGAATGAAATTATTGAAATAAATCACATTATTTTGTTAAAAAATAAACACACTGAACTTGAATATCAAATCCAAACTTAGTCTAAGTTGCAAAATTAAAATTACTTAAATCAAATAAATGATAAATGCTTATTTAAATCTTGAAGAACACACATATTAATAGTATAATTGACCTTCAGGTTATTAATCCAATCACACAAAGTACTTATATTAATTTTAATTAAAAAAATAAGAAACAAATTATAAATACCAAAAGTATACACGTGATGTGTCCTTAAGGAGTGGGCCCTTGCTCACCCTTGGATTTAGGGTCAAAACAATTCAATCCTTAGAAAATAATCTTGAATAATGCATAGAAATTAAAGAGTATTATTTTCCACAAAATCATCTTGTATTCAAAATGACAATTCTTATGATGTTTCATACCACTACAGATCAAGCAGGGATCTAAACTTTTATTAGATACAAAATAAAATAATTATCCCTAAATACTAGGTAATAACTTAACTAACTAAATTAGATGATATTCATAAAGATTAGTTTATATGGCCAGAATAGAGAGGAAAGCTACAATAAGATCCACACATGATTTGGGAGATCCTCATGGGATTTTCAACTACTTCCTACAGCCATATCTGGTTATCAAATATTATATACAATGTATTCATATAATCTTATCAAAAGTTGAAACCAATATCTAGTAGCTTCTATAAATGAAAAGCTACACATAGATAGAAGTTTATATATCGACAAATGCAAAAATATAAAGTATCTAAAATATAACTAAAGTAGTTTGGATCATCGTGGAATAGCTTATGGAACTTCTGGAATGCTTTCGAGCATGTTGTGGATGAGTCAACAGTGTAATATGGAAGTCCATAATGTGATTTTTAAAATCCATAGCTTGAGTATCAAAATCTGTAGCTATTTGCCAAGGTCCATAGAATGCTTGACAAATTCTGTAGATTTTTTAGAATGATAAGTTTGTGATCAAGGCACTTCCTTTTCTTCATGAGATCATATCAAAAATTTGATTTATATCCTATAATACATGTAAATATCAAAAATGGAGGACTAAACATGCAAATAGTTAGAATATTATGTAAAGAATTTTAACTCAAACTCATAAAAGCCTAAAGAGATAAAAGCATTCATCTTCTACCTTAGACTAGTTATAATCCCTAATATTACATGTAATTCTCAACTTAAATGGCATATTGATGGCTATAAAGGATGATATATTACGGCTATAATGAGTCATAGTGTGCACTCATCAATAGGCCCATTTTTTACCAATTAAATCATGATAATGGGTCTTTATTTCATTCATATCAGTGACCTAAAAATCTCCACACAAACTCAATTCAACAACTTTCATATTTACATCTTATAGCTTTGATAAATGGGTTCTACTCTACTATAATCTACAAGGTAGAGAATAAATAGGATATAGCTCAAGGTTAGTCTACCAATAGCTTCCCAAGTCAATTGAGGAATAATGTTAATCATACTACCAAAGTCAAATAATTCATTTGAATCCTCATATCCTAGAAGCTCAATGTCTATATGAGAATCAACATCTCATGGTTTCTTAGTCTTAACATACCATACCACTTTGTTGGTATCTTATTGACTTCAAGGTATGCACTCCTAAAGATTATGTAGGAGATTATGGATATTATACAAATATATTGATTACCCAACATACTAATAAATTTCAACAAGTCTATCAAGGTAGTTATAACACCCTCCTACCTCATGAGTCAAATAATTTGTTAGTACATTCGAACATCAATAATTGTGGCATCACCTTCTGATGAAGTCTATTATTATATCTCCTATAATACATGTGCAACTTGATACATCAAATTCTTCTTATGGTATGATCAAGATATTTTTACCACTTTACATTTTTGATCCCTTGATCATGTGGAATTTATAATGGTATTATCCCTTGATTAACTTGTTATTGCCTAGGGACCACTTTAATAAATGCATTATCCTTAAGTTGTACATTGATCATGTTTATGCTATGCACATGCTCCTCCTTCCTCTACTTTTCTTGCACTGGGCAATCCTCAGTATGGTGTTTCCCTTTAATTTGATAATATACACAATATACCTACCTCTGTGGATTAGTAGAGAAATTTCATGAAAAATGATTATAATCCCCACACAAATAGCATTGAATTTATTTCCAAAGTGGGATGCTATCATTATTTTAGCCTTATTGATAACCACCCTTGTAGCCTCTCATATATCCTCCTTTATTATAATTAAAACCCCATCCTTGAGATCATTAACTAGAAAATCCTCTTTGTTAGGGTTTTTACATGTTATACCCACCATATTGATGTTGAGAAGATGTTATATCCTAGTTTGAATATTAATGTTGGGGGATCATAATGTTCCATGATTACTCGTACTGGACAAGATATTGATATAATGAAGATGATGGATTGTTCTAGCTTACCATAGTTTGAGGCTAATATTTGGGTGATGAAGGAATCCACCTAGGACTACTTTGATTTTCAATTTTCATATCAACTTCTGGGCTTGGGATTCCATGCTTCACAATTGGCAATTGTTGAGCTAGAACTATGAATACATTCTTCATGATATCTTCCTTCAAATCTTTTGGGGCTTGACAATTATTTCCATCATTATTAGAGGATTTATAAAAATTATAGAACAAGCCTTGATATTTTTTATGTCATGTTCAAAGATATGAAACTTTGAGTTTGCATTCCATACTACCCTAAAAATATCATAGGACTTGATTTTAATTTTAGGATAATCATTCCTAAGATGTCCTTCGTAGCCACACTCTGTATACCATAAACTCAGTTTAAGCTTGTCAAATTTTTCATCCCATCTATTAGTTTTAGAAAAACATATATTTTTGCTTCAAATTTGAAACCATCAACTAGAGCATCCCCATATTCCTTTATTATTCTAATCTTAGAGTAGCTACTCGAGCATCAACCTTTGTTAAAAATTGAGATTATGAAATGATGAAACTGATTCTTGATCTCAATCCTTCTATAAACCAGGTAGTCTTGTCCTTGTCTACCATGATAAAGTTGACCTTATTCATCACACTTGATAACCTACAATCATATTACCATATTTATTCTCTACTTCATTGATGAATTTATCTTATATCTTAGATGGTCTAACTTGTGCACTTCTTCATTTTAAACAATGCAATAATTTGGCCCCTAACTTATTGTAAATATAGAGAATTAACATATTTTTTATAAATGAATTCCAAAGATCAATCTTATAAATAGATAATGATATCTCACTTATACACATCATCTAAGGTTACTCCCTTAACCCTCCACTTCATGTCACATGTCAAAAAATACTATTCTAGGTCCGTAGACCCATCATAATTCATTAGAGGCATAAACATGCCTACATTGATTACCATATTTGACACAGTTTGAATAATTTCTATCGGTGTCTATGCACTAAAAACTAATACTAAAGGCATATGTAAACTATTAACTGTGACTACTATCTTCTACCCACCATTAACCATGATGATATGTTTATATGCACTATTATCTATGATTAGAGATTGATGTTCCCTGTTAACTATTACTATATATTTATGCATACTATTTATTATATATGTTCTAAAACAAAGATAAATATTTTATCCCAATTATTACAATATATCCCTCTTTAGTGTCCTATTAGGTATCTTTACTAAGTTTACCGAATTTGTCTATAAATGATTAGCATTAAATTTTTCTTCTCCTTTGCTCCACACTTTTCTTTCTTCTATCTATTGAAAAATTGGGATCAAGGGATGCATAATCCCATAATGAATGATATATGACTTCAAATTATTCTAATTATGATCTTGAACCTATGATACTTCTGTGTTTCTACATAACCTCTTCTTGTGCATATTTTTTTAGTCCAAATAATATTCTTCCTATTAATTATGATCTACTTATATTCTCTAACTAATTTACTGCTATCCTATTTGTGTTTTACTCTACACTCTACATTATATCATTGATCTTTCTACTTCCTTCCTCTTCCATCTTGGGCCCGTCACTTTATTTCTCCTCATCCTCTCTACATTATCTACTTCATGCATCTTGCATAGCCTCTCTCTGTGTTTGCTATTCTTTAACATATTCTAATTTACTCCTACTCATATTTATAATTAAATATGTATTACTTGATTTATTCCATATTCTTTACTATCATAGCTCTCTTTCCAATCCCATCATTTTTTTTCACTTTGTCTCCCTTTATCTTCCATATTTTGGGTTCATATTCAAGTTCCTATGCTCATCTCTGTACACTTCTACATCACATGCATCCCCATAATGCTTGAAGTGACTAATCCATGTTGACAGGAGTAATCACTATGGCCTTTTCCATAACCAACATCTTAATGAGAGTAGGTAGTCATTGAGGAAATTTTACCCTGATTCCCTTGTAAAACTAGTCTTACATAGCTTCAAAATCGAGATAACCTTACATAATGAATTATATGATGAAACCATCAATTGTTGTCCTAGTCTAATATTCTACTGCATGGGTCCAATATGTATTTAGGTTAGGTAGGATGTCTAACTTCTCTTCTCTTCATAATATAATATCCATCCTTCTTGTCTTGAAATAATAACACTCCACTCTAGATAACCATGTAACTAACAAACCTAACAATTCACACCAAAATATTTCATAAATTTCTCCATAGATATGCTCTTTGATAACTTCCTTAATACTTAGTCTAACTCTCATTACTTCTTTTTTTTTTTTTTTGGATTCTTTGATCTAACCATCCTTCTATATCTCTCTATCCTGGAAACCATCTAAACATATTTCAATAAAAAAGGTTCCACGCTCACTACACCATTATTAGAAGAGTTTACTAGAAATACTCAATAATATGCCAATTACAACGATAGCTTGTACAAGTAGTGGAAAGGACAAACATAAATGGTAACTCAGACTAAAAATAGTCATTACCAGGCAAAGCCAATCTCATTTATGAAGACACACAAACTTAAATTAAATAAAATATTGAGTGTAAGCTATAAGATTAATATATTAAAATAAAATAGATTACTCAATAATCATATAACATAGGTAAACCATATTTAAGAAAATCATCTCAGAATTATTTTATTATTCTCTATCACAAATCAAAACCACATTCCATTATAACCAAGTGTTATATGTAGAGTTTTATAAAGCATTGTCTCTTCATATTCCAACATTTCAGTATTCTCAAAAGGAAATAATATTTACATTATACAATATATTTATATTATTACAAGGTCAAATACCTAAAATATATTGTGTAAAACAAAAACTCATAGTCCATCAAATATACTGAATGATTTTAGTAAGCCCTGTTCTTCACCCAAAAAGGTATATAGGCTTCTCCGTCACACCACTCATGAGTTGTTGATTAAGAGGAATGTTATTTTTTCAGAGGGTCTTTCAGACTCAACACTCAACATATCTCATTCTCACATAGATCCACTAGGATTTGATGATAGTAATGATGATTCAGATCTGCCTGATCAGATTCTTGATGGTCCAAATTTTTCTTCTAGTTCTAATGATGAGAGTAGAGATGAGCATTTATCTCCTCACTCTCCCATAATATATTAAAAATATGAGG